>JASCZW010001266.1:0-134216 GCA_034211315.2 Aedes japonicus
AAGTAGAAATTCTTGAAGAAATGAAAGCGGGTGGGCCACATGGAACACAATGGGCCCGGAAATAAGCGTATCGTATAGGCCCTTTCCGAGATTAACATGGAGTCCTACCTATGGTAGTGTTCAATTTCACGTGTCTCAAACCCATGCCAAAAATTACTGTCAAAGCGTTGGTAATATGGGTCCTTTGCTATTAAGTCACAACGAAAATAAAGGTTCACAACAATAAAATTAAATTTGAGAAATATAGAGACTTCCTAGAAAAAAAAAGCTTCTCCTATGGTCAGGTAGAAACTTCTCAGAAGTATTGTAAGCAAGCAGTTCATGCAAGAAAAAGCTTCAAAAATGAATTACCGAAGTTCAAGATCATACTTACCAGAATTTCCAGACAGAACTTCACCGAGAATCAGGAGAGGACTTATCAGAGCTTCGGAAGTTCTCTGAAGTTTGGAATTTTTCAGAGGTTTTGGAGCTCTTCCCAAAAATAAAGATTGAATTTCCCAGAAGTTCAGAAAAAAAAACTTTCCCAAATTTCAGACGGGAGCTAACCAGGAAGGGCACTACCTATAATTTCTCAAAAATCAGGGAAAAAACCCTCAGGATGATGCATCATAGAAGCTGCAGGAAGAACTTCTCACAAGTTCAGGAAATAACTTCCCAGAAGTTCCGGAAGAAACTTCTCGAAATGATGAGTTGGAACCTCCTAGAAGTGCTTGGAAGATTTTCCAAAGCTCAGAGGAGAACATTCTGCATTTCAGAATACGGATTTTTCAAAAGAATGAAACTTTCAGGAGCATTTTATTCTTCCTTTTAATTTTGCGCACGAATTTTCAATAGTTCCGGAACAAATTTCCAAATGTTCTTCGTCCCCGAATTTCAGGAAAAAAACTTACCAGAGATTAAAAAAAACAATAAAGAACTCTTCAGAAGTTCACAAGAGGACTTCTCAGAAGTTGTGAAGAGACTTCCTTTGATAAAATCAGGAAGAAACTTTTCAGAAGTGTAGGGGGATCTTTCTAGTAGTTCAAGCTGAAATTTGTCAGAAATTCAGGAACAAACCTCTCCGAAGCTCAGGAGAATACTCCCCTGAAGTTCAGAAGAGATTTTTTCGGCAGTTCAGAAAAGAACTTCTCAGAAGTTCAGGAAGAAACTTCTAACAACTTAAGAAGATTTTCCAAGCAATTCTGGAGAGTACTTACTCAAAGTTTTGCAGAAACTTTCCTCGTAGTTCAGGATAGGACTTATCAGAAGTTTAGAAAGTAACTATGGTCAGGAAAAAAATTACCAAATGTTTCTGAAAGGTAAGGTTGGGTTCTTAAATGTGAATTTCGAAGAAAATAAGGAGTGACTGCCAAGAAGTTCATGAGGTATATTGCCTGAATTTCAGGTGGAAACTTCCCAGAAAAAAGCAAAGAGCCTTGTAGAAGATTAGGAGAGAGTTTCGCTGAAATTTAAGAGATAATCACTGACTAACCGAAGAAGCAGTCTGTACAAAAATCATTCATATGTCCATAATGAAATTGATGATCATGAGTGATGATGACACCGTATTAACATATTGTACCCACCATCAATGGTTATTGTTGAATCAAAAAAAAAGTCTGTTGAATTTATCAAATGAAAACTAAATTTTTATTTTGTAATACAAAACTGGAAAGAGCGTTACAGGGGGTAAAAAATATAGAAAATCATGTCATCTATGCGAATGCTTCAAGCTTCAGTGTCACTTCAAAAATATGAAACAATAGTGTAAGATCCAATCCAAGAAATGTTTACATAATCACACAAATAGCAATAATGATATAACTTGCTCCCCTATTACATCTGTTCGTTGAAAGAGCGCTAATTTTCTAAAAAGAAATTTACAGACTTTTATAGGCATTCCCAGACTTTTCAAATTTTTAGAACAGACATTTTATTTTATTTTATTTTATTTTATTTTATTGACGTATAAGGGGGCGAGGCGCCAGGTCACCAGTATGAGTACAAGAACTCAAACCTTACATAATACATCAGGGGATAGTTGAATGGTCTACTCAACGTTTCTTCCCATGGGGGATTTGAATTTTGCAGGATACACTATTAGTGCACACTAGAAGTGTACAATGATATTGCATCACTACCCACAGGATTGGGGAGGGGGGGATAATTGTTGGCATGTAAGGCTGTAGGGAGAAGAGTATACATCAATCATTTGCAAATATCTAGAGTTTTTTTTTCATTGGACGAATCTGCAATTGAGAGACTCTCTTTGATTACTTTCTCTTTCATTCATATTCCATTCAGCGTTACGTTTTACATTCAACTATTTGTAGAGTATGGTAGCCAGCACTGTTGTGTTTATATCTGTACTAAAGAATCCCTCAAAAAATTTATAATGGCGCTGTAATAAATGAAAGAGAGCGAGAGAGGAGAGAGCCTCTCATTGTTAGATTCGCCCTTTTGAAAAAAAAAAAAATCCTAGATATAATCTATTACCTTGTGATTAACTGTCAACGATATCTTCCAAAATACCTGTTTTGCTTGATATTACTATAATTCAGAACTTGTTCTCTCGTTTCAAGATGAGATTTTGCTTCTTGTTTTGGGGGTTGGTCTTGAAATTTGTTATGAGTTCTTCAGCAAAACTTCTTTTTGATGACAAGGTAATTCGCTCATTGTCGATGCGTACCTTAAAAGCTTTTGATATGTTGAGAGGGATAATACATTTATTACTTATCTTAATTTTTAGCTTGCGTCTGTTGTGACTAGTTCATTCGATCCGTGAAATGTTTCGTTAGAAACAGACAGGATTTTTCATCCAGTTTCGGGGGCTTTGTTTTGAATTTTATTTGAAATTCTTCAACAGGACTTCATCTTGATGACGTAGTATATCGTCAATTGCCGATGCGCACTGTAAGAGCTCCACTTTTCTTCAAAACTTGGTATCTAGAATGAAGTAAACAAAATCGCCTCACGGTAGAAAGCTTTGATACAAGCATAGCATCTTGGGTTACCATTTCCATGTTCATCTCATCTCATAGCAATTTGCACAATTTGAAAACGAAAGATCGACGCGTAACCATCGGATTTCTAACTTTTTATTTAAGTTTAATGTTATTTATTTTTGGAAGTTTAAAGTAACTTAATAACAAAAGGAACAAATTCATTCACATATCAAACTCCTATAATTCCGAATATTATGAATAATGGATCATGAGATGAATAATGGAACAGGCTCCCCTTGTGATAATGCTTTCCAAAAGTGCTCTAGGTTGTGATAATAAAGTATGCAGATTTTTCAACTGCGTTTATATGATCAAGTGCAACATTTCAACTATTCGCAAATTATGTACTTGACCATCGATCACTATCTCAGTATAATAATGTTTGTCGATAGGAAATACTGGAGGATTTTCAGACGCATTTTTGGGCTGCATTATCACTGATCTGGCAACACTAGTGTGCTTCTTTCCAAAATGGTAAAGAACCAGACCAGCCCTGGGACCTGGTAGTTGAAGTTAAACTACCTCAAGGTTTTGCCAGAGCCCAGCTTATTTTACAGAGAAATTTATTGACATGAGGACAATTATCTTTTGGTTTGATAATTGTAGCTCGCAAAATAAGAACTTGAATTTATGTCCACACAGTATTCTACTGATGAACAGTAATGAAATTAAGGTCGAGCAGATATCATTTGAAAAACATTGGCCAGGTTCAGAATGATATCTGTCGTTTCTGTAACATGGAACGTGAAACCTCGGAACATCTGCTTTGCAGTTGTGATGCTTTGTACAAGAGCAGACTTAAAATTCTGTACAGTGGCTATATGCAACCTAAAGAAATTTGGAATGCAAATCCTGGAAAGGTGGGGGGTTTTATAAACTCAATTTAGCCTTACTGGGAGACGCGTCTTAGGCTGGTCCACTTGACAAATGGCGATCTAGCTTTATGATGCGAATTAGAATAGTAAACAGGTGTATACCACAAAAGTTCAACTCAGTGGACGCAGTGGTTCTACGACCAAAACAAAAATCAATCACATACTGTTTAAATAATTTGAATCAGCCCATACTTTCGTGGCCGCTGAATCTTTCCATGAATGAGGCGGTTGAATCCAAACAAAATGAGTCATGATCGTGTCGTCAATTTTGAAAACTTCAAGTCTATGGTTGACAATGCGAAGAACAATGTTGACGTAGTGGATATGCAAGTTGCTGACTTTTTCTAAGCTAAGTCCACCGTTTCGCAGTACATGATAAACCAGTGCACGAACTGCCTGTACATGGACACCATGCGAAATGCGGTGTTTGTAAAAAGCCCATTATGACCTTGAATAGTTGCAACTCAACTTAGCTAAAAAGGTTGAAGAAGAAAAGGAGACTGAAACTATCCTAAAAGTGGTTTACCCTTTGATACTGGATAGGAAAAATCGTTTTTCATTTATCTTCGGACGAAGAAACAAGTTTCTGATTAATGTAATGTAATCCTAATCTTTGTACTTGTTCTTACCTTAAATATATGCTATTACTACATTAATAAGACCGAGCGTTTCGTAGTTGCTACTCCGTTACTGAACATAAATTGGTGTAATTACATAGAGAACCACATAGAAAGAGTTTAGGAGTACCTTCAAATATATGCTTATCACTACATGTCACAAAATTATGACTCATATTTAGAAATAGAATTGGGTTTCTTAAACGGTTCCTCTTTATCCCTTTTATCACTTTGTACAGGCCTTGGCCATTTTTGGAATGTTTATAGTACCGGTTTCATATAACCTTCTCCTAAGAGGCTGTTCACATTTCACATGGAGAGGGTCTCCTCCCCTTTATGGTTCTAAAAATTTTGTATGGACAGTGCATATCTGCCAACCACTCTTCTTAACTATCCACGTGGAAACGTGGCGTAATTTATGGACGGTCTGAGGTACGCAACAAGCGCTATACGCCTCTTTGTGTGTTCGTTATATCTATTTTTTAATTTGATAAATTGACCTCGATTCTTTTTTTTTTTTAGTTTTCTAGAATAAAGCTCATGTTTCGACCAAATATTTCAAAAAAAAAACATAGATTAGATATCATTACTAATTATGTTTTTATCACGTATAGTGCGCCATATTTAAATTATAATGTTTTGAAATTGGAAATATCTTTCCAGCATCATAGGATCCCAGTAGTAAACAGCAATATCTGCTAGAACCAAAGATGTAAAGAAGACAAAGGATCGATAGGACCGATAGAGCTCGGTAGGTTATGAAATTGAATGGAAGTACAGTAGCTGTTCGCTAACTGGTGCACATTTAACTAAGCTGCTTTTTAACAGGGCGTTCGTTTACAAAAACAAATAAACTTCAAAAATAAGCATTTGGCATTTTGTTGTCAAAATCAGCAAGAGAGCATGTAAAAGCATATCCGTTTCCTAGAAGGGATTGAAAAGTTATTAAATACCACGCAATTGAGTCATAATTTTATTTTATTTTATTTTTATTTTATTGACGTATAAGGGCGAGGCGCCAGGTCACCAGTTTGAGTACAGAACCTAACCTTACATAATACACATCAGGGGGATAGTTGAATGGGCTACGCAACGTTTCTTCCCATGGGGGATTTGAATTTTGCAGGATACACTATTAGTGCACTAGAAGTGTACAATGATATTGCATCACTACCCACAGGATTGGGGAGGGGGGGGATAATTGTTGTAGCATGTAAGGCTGTAGGGAGAAGAGTATACATCAATCATTTGCAAATATCTAGAGTTTTTTTTTCATTGGACGAATCTGCAATTGAGAGACTCTCTTTGATTACTTTCTCTTTCATTCATATTCCATTCAGCGTTACGTTTTACATTCTATTGCAGAGTATGGTAGCCAGCACTGTTGTGTTTATATCTGTACTAAAAAGTCCCTCAAAAAAAATTATAATGGCGCTGTAATAAATGAAAGAGAGCGAGAAGGAAGAGCCTCTCATTATTGAATTCGCCCTTTTGAAAAAAAAAAAAATCCTAGTTATAATCTATTGCATGTGATTAACTGTCAACGATATCTTCAAAAATACCTGTTTGCTTGATATTACTATAATTCTTGTTCTCTCGTTTCAAGATGAGATTTTGCTTCTTGTTTGGAAGGTTGGTCTTGAAATTTGTTTTGAGTTCTCCAGCTAAACTTCTTTTTGATGACAAGGTAAATCGTTGATTGTCGATGCGTACCTTAAAAGCTTTTGATATGTTGAGAGGGGTAATACATTTATTACTTATCTTAATTTTTAGCTTGCGTCTGTTGTGACGATCCGTGTAATGTTTCGTTAGAAACAGACAGGATTTTTCATCCAGTATCGGAGACTTTGTCTTGAATCTTGAATTTTATTTGAAATTCTTCAACAGGACTTCATCTTGATGACGTAGTATATCGTCAATTGCCGATGCGCACTGTAAGAGCTCCACTTTTCTTCAAAACTTGGTATCTAGAATGAAGTAAGCAAAATCGCCTCACGGTAGAAAGCTTTGATACAAGCATAGCATCTTGGGTTACCATTTCCATGTTCATCTCATCTCTTAGCAATTCGCACAATTTGAAAACGAAAGATCGACGCGTAACCATCGGATTTCTAACTTTTTATTTAAATTTAATGTTATTTATTTTTGGAAGTTAAAAGTAACTTAATAACAAAAGGAACAAATTCATTCACATATCAAACTCCTATAATTCCGAATAATGGATCATGAGATGAATAATGGAACAGGCTCCCCTTGTGATAATGCTTTCCAAAAGTGCGCTAGGTTGTGATAATAAAGTATGCAGATTTTTCAACTGCGTTTATATGATCAAGTGCAACATTCCAACTATTCACAAATTCTGTACTTGGCCATAGATCACTATCTCAGTATAATAATGTTTATTGATAAGAAATACTGGAGGATTTTCAGACGCATTTTTGGGCTGCATTATCACTGATCTGGCAACACTAGTGTGCTTCTTTCCAAAATGGTAAAGAACCAGACCAGCCCTGGGACCTGGTAGTTGAAGTTAAACTACCTCAAGGTTTTGCCAGAGCCCAGAGGGAATCTTGGAAAATTATCAAATTATATTCTTATTTTTCCGGGGGTTGAGGTTACTTTACAAAATTCCCTGAGTGTCATCAAATATACGTTCTTTTAGAATCGGTTTAGTAGGTGAAATTTCGTACAAAATTACTTCTTCAGTTGCTTTAGGTAATTTGTAAGTAAAAAGCATATCTTCATTATTAGAGACAAATTTTAATATCCCTTGATAATTATTTTCACAAATAGTACGATTACTTTTGGCTGCTTATTTCAGTAACTCACTTCTTGAAAAAGCCGACTGGGTAAATAGTTTTTGGTTTTTCAATTGTTTTTATTGAAAAAATTTTTTGCTAGAAAGGTTTATGCGTCTGACGTGTTTAGATGATTTTTGGGATTTTTATTAAAAATCTGGCAACTAAAGGGGGCTTTATCTCGCTCACTGAAACGAAAAAATCAACAAAAATACTTCCAGATATAAAAGAGTAAAAGTTCGACCCCTACTTAGTTTTCAACTCAATAGTAAAACTGCTTAAACACTTTGCATATACCGTTCTAGAACTGCATCCATATTCAAAACTACTGATTAATTATTACTTCACAATTCAAACGGCCTGGCGATACCGAACAGGCCCTAGTGTGAACTAGTGTGAACAGTGCCGTGTGGTTTGTCCATAATAAAACACTGACCTACGCGATCTCACATACGTCGAGTCGAGTAAATCTCTAACAGCAACACCAACACAACGTCCACCTGGTTGGAACCGTAATTCTACAAACTACCAACCGCCTCCACATCAACAAAATAAAACAACGTCACCAAGTTGAGAAACCGTGTGCCGCTTCTGTGCCGTCAAGCCCTCAGCAAAGTCGAAAATAACCGAGCTTCATCATCTCTAATTTCGCAGAATCCCAGCAGCAGCCGTTCAAGATTGTGCCCAAGTTCAAAGCCCGGGCCCCTGGATCAGGTAAACTAGCTAGAATTTGTGTGCCCTCTTTTCTCTCTTAAATTGCTCTAACCCACTGATAACTGATGACGGAAAACTTAAATTGGGTCACGTGTCTCCTATGCCGACGAGAGCATACGGATTTTTCCTTCCCCAAATTATCCTAAGGGGCTCCTTTTCCGTAAACAACCCACTTGATTTTGAGTGAGAAACTGAGGATCATTCATTTCCATTACCACCCCCCCTCAGGCAGCAACTGGGACTGGGCTTGTTGATACGCCCAAAGGGTAGTATGAAGCGAGAAACAAATTAACTGACATGTCTCACCGTCTGTCGTCGTTCGTTCTCATTAGTGTCCTCCGGCGGCGGTGGATCAAATGGCTGCTCCGAAAATAGAGACAGAGCAGACCATAAGCACTTGCGTGCGTACGTGTGTATGGGTATTAATGCGGTGCTTACCTGGTCGGAGGTAATAATTCAATTAGGCACGCACTGCAAACGACGACAACGATGACGTGCCCAAAGGCAAGGATTACTCATTATAATCAACTTTTTACTAATCAGCCGATGAAGCATACGCTTTTTAATTGAATTTTAAAAATTTGGCACTTGAATGTCAGGACCATTCAATATTATTAAATTGAAACGTCTCCCATAAATCAACCAGCTTGCTGAGTGAAAAATTTCCCTCCAAACTATCCACAGAAGGCTATTTATAGCGCTTTTTCTCCACAAATAGTTTGCTCCCGTCGAAATCAATCAAAAGACCGGACGCGGCACACGCAAATATTCCGATCCAAGCAACCGTTTGGTTGAAGTGGCTGACGAACTTACCTGAGTCATCGTCAGTTTCCATTCTCCACGCTCGAACCAAGCGACGCCAACGACGAAAACGACGGCGACGACGTCCAACCGAAAAACCAACAGTAAACAACATTGAGCGTGTGCCAAGGAAAGATGGATCGCGTGCACGTCCCGATCGTGGTGGCTAGCGAGCATCTTCCTTCCTCCTGCTCCTCCTCCTCCTTCGGTGATCCGAATTAGCCGGAGATGCGGCATTGCGTAACATTTGTGTACACAATTTATGATCGGGACATCTGACTTTGGCGGTGAATGATGGACTGGTGGGATGAATTTGAGGTGTTTCAAAAAGAAATGGACTTTTGAGTGAAACCGCGGGTTGGATTGTTGCTCTCGGTGTACTGTCGGGGGTTCGGGGGTGAAACGGACATTATGCGAAAATCATAAAAGATTTATTGATGTAATCGCAGTCTATACACCAAATATTTCATTAATTCAGTAACATTCGACAAAATCATCATGTTTCTGAAACAAATTAAAACATTATTCATCAATTCATAGGTATACAGCTAAGAGAGATTTTTATTTCCCCCTATTTTTTCAGCCGTCATGATTTCACTGGTGAAGCTGACAGATTACCTTCACGAACTGCAAATGGCCTAAATCTGGCAAAATTAAATAAGGGGGTGACCCCGGCGTAGTGGTTAGCATCCATACCTCTAACGCCAAAGTAGCTTTTAGGACTATATAAGGTTACGAGTCATTATTTAATAATTTTGTGATGTTCTTGGTCATCCAAACTGTCCTTGAGTTCAGAACATGAGATAAACAGTAGTAAGTATAACTTTTTGGGCTATACAATGTAACACTACGTATGCAACCATATTCAGTGAAAATTATGGAACGTAACAAAAAAAACACTATGAGATGAACTGGACTGATCTAGGTCATTCAAACTGAACTTGATTTCAGAACATAAGATCTACAGTTGGAACAGTATGTTTTTGGAGTATAGACAATATATATTTAACAATATTTATTGATGAGTGTGGAAGGTCAACAGGCAAAATGTATAAATCTTGGGATATTCTAGGCCATCCAAACTGTCCTCAAGTTCAAAACATAAGATCTACAGTTGTAACAGTAGTTGTTTGGGCTACATAAAGTTACTATATGTGTTCAATCATATGAAATGAATCTTTTAGAAAGTCAACAATCATAATTTCATAACTTTCTGATCCTCTAGGTAATCCAAACTGTCGTGGAGTTAAGCACTTGAAATTTACGGTAGTGACAGTAGCTTCTTAGACTAAACAAAGTAACGTCACGTATTCTGCATCTTCATTGATTTTTTTTCGAACGTTAAAATACACAAGATATCTTGGGATGGTTCCGTTGAGTACAGAAGTTAGGATCCACAGTCATAACAATAGCTTGAGAACCTTTTTAAGGTGACAATATGTATTCAAACACATTCAGTGAATCTTCTGTAAGGTCTCCAGTCATTTTCAGAGTATCTTAGGATGCCCAGGTTCATAAAAACTGACCTTGAGTTCAGAATTTCGAGATGTGTAGAAGAAACCGTAGCCTTTTGGGCTCTACAAAGTTACTATAAATTTAAAAAAAATCAATGAATATTCTGAAACGTTCACAGACATCATAGCAGGTTAGGTAGTTTGTAAGGTTAGTTTGTTTGGCATAGAATATTCCAAAATCATCTCATAATATCTGCCATAACATTCCATAGCGAATTAACCTACTCTTACAACTGTAGATCTTAAGTTCTAAACTCCAGGACAGTTTTGATGACCTAGCACGTCTCAATAAATATTTCCTACTATTTTCCTATCCTCTCTATGTTATTGAGCGCCTAATCAATCAGAAAACACCAAGTTGCTTGTATTACAACGCCTGGGAAAAAATAGGCCTAAAGGGTTAATTCAGGACGTAGGACTTTGTAGTAATGTTATTATTTTTAATAAGCCTGTATTATAAAAGAGGCGACATTGATCGATTAGAACAAGCTATGATCTGTTAAAACCGGGCAATAAACTATTTCAATCGAGCAGGAGACTTATCAAATGGATGAGATGTCGCCTCTTTTCTTAATTGTTTTGTGCGGGAAAATTGATTATTTTTTCTTGAAATTGTGGTGGCTCTGAAAAAGACCGATGGTCGCCCACGATGGAAGATCATGGTGAAATCATTGAAATTTTCAGCAGAAACACGATGAAACACATCAAAAGCACAGTGTTCAGACGTAGAATCATGACGATGTGAGTGTTGTTCTTCTTTGTTGGAAAACAACCGTTCCCCGAGGCACGTGATTGGTTCTTGTTTTAACGGCGCTTCCTAATTTTTTATTTTTTTTTCATCAGTGAAATGTTTCAAATCAATTGCTCTCCATATTGGAATCGAAATGTCGTGATCGATTGGTTCAACATTTTGGAAATAGTGAAATAACTGAGTTATTAATGTTGACAATCTAACCAAATTTGATGATGTTTTTTTGCATTCGCAACGTGCACCCCAATACTGAAAACATAGACGTAGTTCTGCGTCAAAGATTGTGTACAATAAAACTAAAACCACCGCAATGTAGACACTTACCATTTCCTGGTCAAAAAAACTCACCAAATGCTTAACAGAGTTTTATAATGCTGATTGCATTGCTAACGGGTGGTTTAGCAATATTAATTTCTGTACTTATTTTGTCACGTGTGCATGAAATTAACTACGCAGTGGTGAGATCAATGTGATTATAATTTTATTTAAAAAATACTATTTTCAAATAATATTCAAACTCGTGCCTAGTTTGAAAATTTAACATTTACAAATTTCGAAGTGTGTTGCAGTCTAAACGATATCAGTAATATTTACATGCGGTGCTTATTGTACAAGAAAGTAACTTTGAGTGCGCGTGACTTTCCAGACATTCTGAAATGGATAGCTGGATCTACTGTACAGCCACGACTTTCTAGCTTCTGGATTAAAGCTGCTTTCAATAGTTACTTAAAGAATTGTTCCAAACAGACTCCTTCCATATTTTCATTTTCCGGCCAATGTGTGTTAGAATAAAAACACACACACATACACATGATGCTTGATGTTTTTCAACCGAAAAACTACTGGTTGACTAGTGAGACTTAAACAAATGAAAATGAGACGGTTAATTCAGAGCTCTCCACTAATACCTGTGGATGTGCGTTAAGGATAGCAAGTTGAGTGCATGCAATCAGCTTATAGTATTAAGTATGAATGCTGAAAGAGTAAGGAAAGTCTCTAATTGATTTTGTAAGTGAAATTATTTACAATTCAGAGAGTAAGTAAAGTTCAACTTTACTATAAGGCATTTGACTAAAAATAACTAGTGCGGTTTGTGTGATGTATGTTTCGTTGATTCAATTTCTCCAAGGCTGGTAAGATGCTGAACGTTAATCGAAGCAAAACTTTGCTGCTAAAAAGCGAGTTGGACAAGACCAAAAAACAAAGCGTGTCAAGACTTTGTAAACGCTTTGCTTACGCGGAGTGGCAACTGACCATCACCTTATACCCCGTGTAAACTACAACTATATTACGTGATACAGAGTATCTTGATATCAAATGCCATGCACATTATCTCCAGTGAAAACTTGATGTATAGATCCTGTGTCAAGATAGTCTATATCACGTAATATACAGTGTGTCTCACAATAGGTGTCACCTTTTTTCAGGCTTGGCTTATTTCAGCCGGGTAGTTTTAACAGCGGAATTGATTATCCCCGTTTCGAGTGTATTCTTTTGACAGCTTATCGGTGAAGATAAATGATCAGTTATGTTTGTTTTATCAGCTACCATGAAAGCCATACGGAAGCAAGTTTGAAAATTACATTTGCAAAAGCCTAGAACGTTTCAGATGTTCAATAGCCTTAAGCACTTCGGAGTGAGTAAGCGTTTTGTTTTTCGTACCTTGAAACGGTTCAACGAAACTGAAAATGTCCATATTCAACACAAAAGAGGTGCCAGACGAACGGCCAGAACGAAGAGCGAATATGACGTAATCCGGCCGTATCTAGCGTAAATCAAGCAAATACAATTTCAAATGTCGCCTGCTTCAATGAACAAGCTCCTCAGGTATGATCTATAATACACGCCGTACAAGAAACAATGGTTCCACGGGTTGACGGAGGGTCAAAAGCAAGCCAGGGACCAAAGAAGCAGAAATCTTTTGGTTCGGCACGGTGACTGCAAGATTTTATTTTCGGATAAAAAGCACTTCCTTTTTCAGGACAGTCATAATCAACAAAACGATCGTGTGTATGGCAAAAGTCTTGTCAATACGACAAGACATAAACTAGCTGAAGAATGCTATCAGAATGTATTGAAATTCATGGTATTGGGCCCCATTTCACGAAAAGGAAAGCTTCCTCTTCGAGCAGGTTTTGAAAAACCACCTGCTTCCTCATGCTTCAACGCAGTATGGGAATACACCATATTGTTTCTAACAGGACTCAGCTCCAGCTCATAAGGCAAAGAAGACACAAGCGTGGTGCACGGAAAATTTTCCCTATATCATCACAAGAAAAGAATGGCCTGCATCTTGACTGGATCCACTTTGTTTGATTACTTTGTTAAGGGTTACATGCTTCATCATAGGGAATTCAAAAAACATATATTTGGTTGATATTTGGTAACAAATTCTTCAGGAAATTGTGCAAAACAGCAGCGATGGGTTTACAAGCTTTTGCGCAAAGTTATCAAGGAAAAGGTCGAAACATTCGAATTGAATTAATATGTTTTATTCCTATAACATGTATCTTTCAAATGAAAAATAAATGCTATGATTTGGTTCATTTATTTTGCTGTAATCCTATTTTGTTTATGTGACACCTATTGTGAGACACCCTGTAGAATGTAGTGTAAACAGCTGTTTACTTTGATCCTTCAGTTTTCAAAATGGCGTACTGGCATAATCAGAAAGGAAATATTATTTTGCACAAGTGGCTCGAGAATCTTAATGGATCAAATATTCAGCTTGCATTTTCATTGGCATCAAAATCAATTTTTTGTTGCAATTTTAAGTCCTATGCAGTGGTGGAAAGCTTCCAGAAAGGCCGTAAAAATATATTATTGGAACGCTGCGTCAGAATAGACAGCAATCGTTTTATAAGACAACATTCGAGATAGACTTCACTGTTAGTATTCCTAGTGGCGATGAATGGTTGAGTATTTTAACCACAGCTGGCCGAAACAAAACCGGCTGAACACCAAAAGGGAGCTCAGACCATACCGCACATCGTTAAAGTGCTGGTGACAACTATCTGATGAGACTACAGCATCCCATTACCAAGTTCCTCTGTCCAATCCATCCCAAAACAATATCACCCCCTCTAACCTCGGGTAAAACGCGAGTAAACGGCCCAAGTCATACTAATGCTAACATTAAGTCATTCATTATATCATAAAATTATGAATTATCAGCTCCGTATAGCAAATGCGATTGAGCCTGCCAAATAAATGAACTAGTTAAAAAAAAAAAAGAGTTAGCAATAATTATCCGTGATTGATGGTTTAGTCATTACCTTATTGTTGATTTTTTTTTTGTATAAAATAAAATAACATTAGATTTAAGAGAGATGTAGGTCACAAATGCGGTAGCTAGGTAGCGAATCAGCCTTAGGCTAAAAGCCACCTAAATACAGGAATAAAAAAAACACTTAGTAGTAAATATTCATATCAAGGACTCAAAATCAACAAATTTTGCATCACTGGCTTTTGTAAAACTACCCAGGTAAACAATAAGCATTGGCAAATGCAGTAAATCTACACAGAAATATGATTTTCAGATGCTACAAGCATTTATATCAGCATTTTCAACGCTATCTGTTGTAAAGTTGGATTTCAAATGCTATTGAAATGCTATAGCCTTTGATGAAGCATTAACAAAGCATTGCAGTCAAAACAGCCGTATATTAGACCCAACAGCTGGCGTTATAGTGTTGCATTTAAGGCGACTTGAATGGTGGCATGATATGGCGGCCGTAAAGACTGCTATTGGAACTGTATTGGTATTACCTGGGTAGCTTCATTTACCTATTTGTTTGATGATGAGGGGGTAGATGGGTAGATGATTTACCTATTTGTTTGAGTTAATAGAGACTCGAGCATGGAGTTAAATCATTCATCTTTGGTTGAAAATCTCAGAAAAAGTCTGCTATAGAACTCCAAAGTCTTTTTGCTCTTTGCGATGGTACCCAATCTTGTTGAAACGCTCATTGCGTTTCACTAAAAATTACAACGCCCAAGGTGCAACAGTGTCCGTCGAAAGCTTTTGTTAGACCAATTTATTGATTTTGAGGCCATTTTCAATGAATATTAAGGGAGTTTTACCGGAAGCCGTAATTCCTGTCCAAACCGAAGCTGGATGAGGTGATCTAGCTACATTCGGTAAGAAGTACCTTTTGGCAAAAGTTATCATTTTGGTGATTATGGTGCTCATCAGTAAATCAAATCCTGCGATGGCCATTCCCGAACCCCTTCAATACAATTTTCGATGTCCAGTACCGATTGGTCTTCATTTTATTTGTTTAGGTGTGGTTCTTCGAAGTGTGTTGGAACGCAACCCTAAATCCTCGCGTAGAACAGTTTGCTCTGTCTTTGGGGCGATTTTCAGTTATTTTGCCATTTTCAGGACTGATTGCCTGGAATCTTGAGTTTACCTATAATCCAAGTTACGTACATATTCTGTTCCATGTGGTCCTTGCTGTTCTTTTTCTGCCTCTTTCCGGACGTTTTTCCAAATGTTTAGGCTCATTGTACAGTTTTATAGCATTGTGCGATATAGAGCTCAATTAATACTACAAAAGTGTTTAAATCCCCTAGCAAAAAATAAAACGGAATTACTGCACTTCGCAATCGATTTGACTTCATAGCAGCACATGAACAGATTTCTCGAGGACAATGTCTACATATGTTAATGATACCCCAACAGAGATCACTGCTGAATAACTGTTTGTTCAAACAAATTCGGAGAAGTTGTTAGCGTCCTCATGATCAGAAAGAAGGCACGAATGCCAGCCATTATGCGCCAGTGCATATTTCTGCTGGTGTCGTTATCGCCAGTCACTAATGAGCCCGGATACACTAATTCGTCTTCCGCCTCGATTTAATCACAGTCAATCTGAACTCGTGGTGAGAGGCTAACATTGTGCTCTCGTGAGCCTCTTCCTCTCATGTATTTTGTTTTTGATGCATTAGTGATAACCACAATCCAACTAGCTTTAGCCTAAAGTCTGATTTATGTTTTCACCATCGTCTTAAAGTTGCGTGCTTACCAAAAAGTTGTACAGACTTCTTGAAAATGGGGCCACTAGTGTTTATCCCCACTCTTCCAATCCAATGCAATATGAAATAGCAAACACGAAAATCCATCGCCTTTCCGTAACCATCTCCGAAATTCGAAGGAACTCGAGAGTGTCCCTGAAATTCGAACGGTGGATCCATCGTTGCTTTGACCTACCGCTTCAGTTTTTCTGGACATCTATAATCATGCATGATCTGCCATAGATGCTCCCGATCGAGTATGTCGTAAAGCTGATATGAAATCGATGAAAAAATGATGAAATATTCGTAACATTTCTGAAACATTTGCCGAATTACAAGATTCTGATCCGTAGTCGTGCGGAACTTCTTTGCAATTGGTGACAAATGGCGGTATAGAATTTGGGAGAGCAACTTGTAGGCGACGATAAGAAGCAATCCAGCTTGTTTTATCGATAGAACACACGGTACCTCCCATCTAACCCTCTGGTAAATGCACTTTCTCCCAAATCTTGGAAAATACCCCTGTAGCGCCTTTACCAGTATCGCTCCAGCTATCTTCAAGAGTAGCTACGTCAAGCTGCTCTTCCGTTGGTAAGGCTGCTTTCAGCTCTGGCACGTATTCCTGGGTTTCGCGTAGTAGCTGAGGGTTCATACAGCAACTAGGTAGTGGTTGCTCTAGCTGCGCGTCGAACGCTACTTTTTCGTCATCGGGTCTCCTTTTGTGTGGGCAGTGAACGTTGATGAATCTGTAGTTCAAGAACAGCCCCTTCTAATCATGGCAAATAGATTTTTTGAGCTGCCCCTGCCCTAACATGGAAAACAGGCGCTCTGATAGATTGCACCCTTCGATGAGAGCAGCCACCTTTCCCTATCAGCATAGGACCTAGGTTCCACCAGTGTTAGTTCATCGATCTTACCTCCACAGAAAAAGAATCTGAATTTCCATTATGATGTAAATATTGGGACATGTGAATATATATTTCATTCCACACGAAGCAGCAACTTGCATGAAATGGCTCCATATAAGCTTTTGCATACTCCATTTTCTACAATGTATGGAATGTCCCAGAACTTAACGTGACTGATAATTAAAATTGGTATGTTTTGTTTAAATGCGCCCCATGTGCATGATATTGATCAGAAATGTACACTACTGTTTCGAGTTGTGTGGTTACTCATACCCCAGTTGGCACCACAGGAAGGTAGGCATAGGAGTTACTGAACAAGTGGCTAAGGGATACAGTATACTGTAGCATTGCTGGTTATATCAAGGTTGTAAAGCAGTCTTTAAGTCTAGACCACGGTCTTTGGGACCCTGATAAAACCAAAATTGCGACTTGGGTAGGACCTATTGTATACCTGAAGGTACGCGAAGTAATTTGGGTACGCATTAGGCTGAAGCTTTAGCAACCTTGAACAGTTTTGCAGTCATTTCGTAAAATAACTTTTTTTTATTCTTGACACTTAAATCTTTCAAATGGAGTATCTTTCTGTATCTTAAAATAAACTTCTCATTCAGAGCTTGCCCAGTATAACTTTGATAAGATATTTTTCATTCTTTTAACTGATACAGTTTCCTAAATCTGGAACAAACTTCTGATTCAAGAGTTTTCCAGGTATATCTTTGGTAGGCCCATTTTTCCTTCTTTTAAACATAAGCAGTTTTTTGAAATGGGAAAACTAGGAAAATTAAACTTAACACTTCAATGGATCACTTAAAAAAGAATTGGAACTGAACAACTTTTTCAAACTGCAAATAAAGAAATTAATTAATTTTAACAGCCGTCAAATTTCTCCTCGTTGATTTCCAAGCCAAAGGAGGTGTAAACAACGAAATTGTTTGCAATCTTTCATGCACCATACAACAATGTTTGCAATTTTTCATACAACAGACTAGATTCAGGCGTTATCAGGCTCAGATGATAAATCTCATTACTTTTGGCCAAATGATTCCTTGCCGTCCCTTCATTCCTGATATTAATTCAATATTCCATATGACCACCCTTGTCTTCACTGATAGCTTGACATCATCGTTGCAGTAACTCAACTATCTCAGCAGTCGATTCTAGTGCGATCTGAGGTTGGTGTGATTTTTCTTAGGTGAAAAAATCTCTGGTCACGTTTTTCTTTGAAGGAAGTAAAGCCGTTGGTCAGGCACATGTGTTGATAGGTTCGATATATAGGGTCCAGGTGGTGGAGTTGTATTCCTGGTGGACGGTAATTGCCACCACGTTGTAATGGCCGACGCTAATCGAGTTTGACAGTAGGCCCGAACTTTCAGAGGTTCTTCGCCATTTTCGTGTGATAACATCAGATCCAAATAGTATTCGTTTAATCTCGTCCGACCAAATGACCTTTTTCCATCAATTGTCCATGGACTTGGATTTGGTCACCTAATTGCGTTGCTGGAGTGAGAAAACCTCCTGCTTTGAACTTTTGAACAATTATAGCCACCGTCTCTTTACGTATCCGGACGATATCTGCAATTTGACGGTAAGCTTTCACCGCACTATTGTGATGCTCTATAATCAGTTTTTCGTATAGTCAGCAATACTTTGAGAGTTTTCCAGGCATTTTTAATCACAAAAACTTCAATTTCAGTCACAAAATATTCTACACGACGAGAGGACAATTGTTTGGCAATGTTTACACTTGACAAAGTGACAGGAACAGCTTTATACACGACAAAACGGTACCAAGCATGTTTGGTTGGATATACCTTTTTTGCATGTTCTATTCTGATGAAATGATAATTTCTATATAATGAACCAAATGAACGCCAACACCAATTTTATCAACTAAAATTGCATTAATATTTGTCGAGATACTTTTCAACATTAAAAAAACCATTCATTCCAAATATGATTTCATTCTGTAGCAAAACAACTAACCATTTCGAAAAGGTTTTGACCCATTTTAACCTCTTCGGTCAAAACATTCCCTCCTCTCGCCATCACCATAAATCATGCAGAGCCGAGAGCAGGCAACCACTGTGTGAGACTGCTCGCATTTTCCCGCGAATATCGTCGAACGCTTGCTCACTCATTCGAATTTTGATTATTATCCTCCCCTCGCGCTTTCCCCAGCCCGGCCCTATGATGCAGTGCAAAATTTCCGATTTTCACTTGCCAGATGTCCGAAACTGCGATCCCCAAAACAACTTTTTCTATTTACCGCTACCATCCCCCGTCACGGGTTCGATGTACATATAGGTATAAATGACCCTCATCTGCCGTCGGGCAAAATTTCGGTTCGGACCAACGGCCACGAGTCGAGTCAGTCCGTCATCATCGACAACACCATCAAATTCCAGCTTGAGCGACGGATGTTAATAAATAAAACCAACCAACGGCAGCCTTGGGTGGGCGAGGAAGCGAATTTTCTGCTCTGACGTGGCTGACGAGGTTTGGCGAAAAGCGTTTACATCATTCTGCGGCCAGTGAGCAGCGAACCAGCCACGGACGTGCGAATAAATATTAAATTATTATTAGCATTGGAGGTCTCCTGTAATCTGACGGGTCGGGCGAAATCGGACCCTTTTCCACAATGCAACAGTCCGGGATCGAAGAAGGGGTCCACACAATTCACCCATTGTTTAGGTGGGTAATGTTGAGCTAAATTGGACTATTTGCGTGGGGGCAGAACCCCGGTGAACGAAGGATGAAAGTGGGCAAAACATTGAACTCTCTATCGTATCCAAATCCCACCCCCTCCTACGTATTATTATTGCTCATTATTGACGGTGTGGGCCGGGCGTGCGTTTTTGGCGGAAAATTGAGCGCCCCCTTCTACATGTTCAATCTAGTTTGTTTAATGAAATTGGTCACGCAAATTCGTTGTGAGAATCGTTGTTCAAATTTCCACACATTTTGTCATGCTTTGTTCATGTAAATAATTGAAAGCAGAGGTCGTTCAGTGGGGGGGGGTGATCAAATGTTGACTAAAAGTAAGAGAATGCCGTCAAATCGTTGGAAACTTTACCTCTTCAGTTGCCTAATTAGGTGATGTTGTTCGTTTGGTATCGAATTGCACATTTCCTACAAGCGTTTGAAGAAGTGAAGAGAGAATTCCTTTGAACGCAAATCATCATTCGTCGTCCCTAAGGGAGATTGAAATCAAATGGTTTCTTCTTTTCTGACATTTTAGGCCAACTGCTCATAACAATAAGCCGATAGTCTGCTTCTCAACTTAGTGCTCTAAATGCACTTCCAAAGTTATTAACGGACGGATGCAAATTTTGAAATTTTCTCTCCCCTATGCTGTTAGCAGCTTCTTGAAATTTGAGCACATTTGATGAGAAACTGACACTACACCGAAGTCATGGAAATTAGAAACGAATTGAAAATAAGCTATCTATGTACATTTGCGTTCTACGCGTGTATTTGTGATAGTTTCAATGTGTTCATCACAGCATGCTGTGCGTTTGACTGTCATATTTCGTTTGTTTACTTGTTTGCACGGTTTAAATTCTTAGTTTGCAATATGTCGCGCATTGTAAACGCCGTGAAAATTAAAGTTTTGGTCGAAGAGCTTTTGGATTTCAGAACGCGAGTGTAACATGAACTGCCAGGAAGAGCCAGAAATCCCGGATCCCGGATCAGAAAGTGGTAGCTCTAATTCGAAAGAACAAATAAATGTCCATACGTGATTTGGCCAATAAAGTGGGAACCAACGTCGGAATGATTCAAAGTATCAAGAAACGGAGCAACCAGAAGACCTACAAGAAGCAGAAAATCATCAAAGATCAAATCAAGTGCAGAACAGAAGCAACGCGCCACAACAAGGTCCCAGAAATTGGATGGCTTGACGCACAAGCTGATGCAGCAGGGTTCCCCGACGTATCTGATCCGGATTGTCAACAAATACCTGCAATCTATTGTATTGTCAGAATAAACGGAAAAAAAGACTAACAACACTGGTCGATAGAGATTTTTAGACCCAGAGCTCCATGCCAGTTTCCGTTAGCTTGAAAATTGAAATTTTGACATCAAATTTTGAGAACCACTTCAATAACTACCTCAGCTTAAATGTGAATGCTCTAAAAGCATTTTTCTGGAATTTCTTAGACTTGAACAAACAATTTTACAGAAGAAAGTGTGTCGATTCGACTTCACTAGAAAGAGTTATAACCGTTGAAAGGCAGCATGTTTTAGCAAAAATACAGTGAAGTACAGTAAACCCCCCGACATTCGCGGATTCTCTTGATGGTGGTCTAAAATGGTATATGGACATTGTTGTTTCATCAGATAATATCTCGTGATTCTTCGTACAAAGGTAATTACTTTCTTCAGCATCGTTGTTCAGTAAATCAAGGCCTTTAGGATGGTAAACTTAAAAGTTCAGAAATAACACACTAAGCGGCGCTAGTGTGCATGTAAAATTACTATATAACTTGAATCTCCAGATCCTTGACATACAGCTAGTAGGCGTCTACGACAAAGATGTGTGGTTGATTGAGGCCTCTCGAATAGCGTCAACATTAGTTCCGAAATTGTCTGCTACGTGGCGCTAGTGATGTGAATTTTTTGTAATATCTGTATTTTGATATCAAGATCATGTATGAATTCATTGTTTTCAGGAAATTTATTCGGTGGTTCATTCGACTTCATAGTTAAGAATTTTTTCACTACGTAGGGCTGGTCTACCTACACACTTAGATTTTTTTTACAGAAATCTGTAAAGTTTTACGGAATTCTCAACAGCTGAACGTTCGGCAATCCGATTTTACGGATTCCGGTAAAGTTTTACCGAAATCCGGTTAATTTTTTACAGATATCTGTAAAATTTCACCGAAATCCGTAAAATTGGATTACCGAACGTTCAGCTGTTGAGAATTCGGTAGAACTTTATAGATTTCTGTAAAAAAAATCGAAGTGTGTATGAACTATGAAATAAACATTTACAGCAACTGTACATATGTGGCTGATTACCCTAACATGGGTATTTTTGGAACATTCTTCTGACAACTTCTGGTTAGTTCTTCAGAGAATTTCTCAGCAAAACCTCGGGTAAGTCCTTAAGAAAACAACATGGAAATTCTTTATAGACCTACAGGAAAGTTTCACAAAGTATTTTGGGAACGTCCATTAATTACGTCACGCAAAAATTGACATTTTTGATCCCCCCCCCCCCCCTTGTCACGGTTTTTTTTTTGTATGAACCTCCAATTTTTTTTGTATGGATCGTCACGTTTTCTCAAACCCCCCTCTCCCCTTACTGCATGACATAATTAATGGACCTTCCCTTTGGATAAGTTCTGCAAAGATCTTCCGGGAAGTTTTGCAGAGAATTTCAAGGAAATTCTGCGGAGAACTTCAGGATAAAATCTACTGAGAACTTCAGGGAAGTTCTTCAGAAAACTTCAGGAAAGTTCTGCTGAAAACTTCAGAAAAGTTCTATAGGGAACTTCCGAGAAGATCTGCAGTGAACTTCAGGGAAGATATATAAATTCAGGTTTTTACTTACAACGGTTTTTCACCACAGGTTAGAATTCCTATAGGAAATATTATTCTATTAGTTTTGATCAAAGTTTAAGGATATGTACGTTACATTTATTCAAAACAAATATAAAAAAATGTATCGAGGGAATTCCTACTAGCAGTGCAAAGACCGTTTAAATAAAAATCTGAGTTTAACCTTCCCTGAAGTTCTCTGGGGAATTTCCTTAATATTCTCTTTAGAACCTCCCGGAAGTTCACCTTATCCCAAAATTTATTTTCCATAAATATGCTTTTTATATGCCGTTGACATGTTTCGGAAAAAAGTACTTCAACTGACATTACCATCAAAAACGTTTATCCGTTTGTGAGTGAAAATCGTCGTGTTCCTGATATTGAAACACAGGTAAAAGGAGATTGACTTTTGCTAAGGTGTATTTATGTACAGAGAATATTTATAAAATATTAACTTATTTTTTCTAGTTGATTGCCTCCTAGATGAGGTTCCAGTGATGCTGGTCATTTCGTTCCAGATATTATCACCAATCATTGCTGCATGGCATTGCTTGTTGTTACGAACTTCAAATAGTTTGATATCCTGGTGCAATTTTTTCCCATGCTTCTTCGAGAATGCTCCCATGTTTTTTTGGAATTTATCAAGACGGGTATCCAAAATATGTAACTTCCAGGATACACGGCATCACATGCTTCCAAAAATTTTCACTAATATCTTGTCGATCTCCTGATAATTGTCAGCTATATGATTTCCCAAAAAGTGTTCACATATTTCTTTGATACTTTTTCATGCCCCTTTCTGGACCGGTGAAAGACTTTTTTCAAATTTTACATCTTCCACCATTTCCCATACACGAACCGAAAGTCTCGCTATCCCTTCAAGGAAGAGGTCTCTAAGTTGTTTAAGCTAAGGTTCGAAAATAATTACTATCTGTCATGTTTATTTTCCTACATAATTTGAGCGGAATATGTAGGGAAGGAACCACCAGGACACTAGATTGACGCAATTTGGATGGTGAGAGTGGAACTGCTAACTCCCTGTTGATAACATTTCGTGAAATTACGGCGGGCTCTTCTCCCCTCACAGTATATTCAGTCTAGATCTAAAAATACAAGTGATACATATAGTGCACATGTACACCCGCGCTGCGTAGCGAACGTGTTCTGAACTAATTTTTACACCAACCGGAAGGCGTTGACCATTTAAACATATTTGCCGAAGCCGCCATCTTGCAATATGTCAAGGATCTCGAGATCCACGTTATTCTGTAACCTTTTTTTTCAGTAATTTTACATGCACACTACCGCAGCGTAGTGAGGTAATTCTGAATCCTTAAGTCAACCGCTTGGAAGGTCGTGACTCCCGAATATCTTTCCTCAAGTCCGTAAATTCATAAATGATCTAGATCTCAGTATACAGGTAAATCAAAATTTGCACATATACACCTGTACCACGTAGCGGCCGAATTGTTAACTAATGTTTACATTTCTCAAAAGGCCTTAGCCACTCAAACATATGTGTCAAAGACGCCAACTTCCATTGCCAGGATACCAAGATTCGGGCTATATTTGCACACTAGCGCCGCGTAGTGAAATTATTCTGAACTTTTAAGTTTGTTATCCTAAAGGCCTTGATTTGTTGAACAACTTTGCTGAAGAAAGCAAATTTCTATATGCTATTCATCACGAGATATTCTATGATGAACCCAATACATCACTCGAGACCCTCCTCAAGGGGATCCGCGTTAGTCGGAGGGCTGATCGTACTTTGCTGTTTTTTTTTTTTTTTTGTTTTTTTGACAAAATATGCTGCCTTTAAATGATAATTCCTATAATCCAGTGAAGCCTTATCGAACGGTTTTTTCAAAAAAGTTGCTCCTTAAAGCTTAAGGAATATTTAAAAATAAATGCATTTACATTTAAGCTGAGGTAGTTATTTAAATGATTCTAAACAAACATCAATATTTCAATTGTTGATGCCATTTTGAAGAAAAATGCAATTTTGGGACCCAACGTAGAGAAGATTGGCATGGAGCTCTGAATCACAAGACAATGTTTTTGGATTTTGCCGACCAGTGTACTCATAAACACCTTAGGAAATCAATTGATGATATGATAAATATGGAATTGTTATAACAGTATATTAATTCAAAGAATATTGCATTGTACAATTAAAATGGCTCACACTTCGTCGAAGTCCTACGTCATCATTTCGAACTACCCAATAGAGCTGTACCTTGCAGTTTTTAGCCAAACATGAAATGTAAATTATTTTGGTAATTCATTATTTAGTACTTCTCTGAACATCCGTAAACTCCTCTGAAGTTTTTAAAATCCCTAAAAACCACTCGTGTGTTCCGCAAAAAACATCTTGTAAGTTCTCTGAAGTTTCGTCAGCTTTGCTCTGTAATCTTTCCTGGAGTTTCAGTGATTTCTCTGAAAATTCCGTGAAAATTTCCGCTTCTTTGAGGTTCCGTGATCGTTTGTATAGTTCTGTGAACTTCTCTAAAATACCGCGAACTTCTCTGAAGTTCTGTGATCTTTTCCCTAGTACCGTGAACTTTTCTTAAATCAAGTGAAGTTCTTGAAAGTTCCATATATTTCTCTGAAGTTCTGAGGACTTATCCGAAGCTCCGTGTACTTTTCTGAACATCCGTGAACTTCTCCGAATGACTTTGAACGGCTCTAAAAATCTCTAGTAAGTTCCGCATAGACTGATTTAGAACAGTAACACAGCATGATCTTTCTGTTAAGTGGAACCGCATGCAGGGCAAGGCCCACGCTAGTATGGTGGCTTCCTAAAAACATAAAAACGCTTAGCATACAGACGTTTAACATACGGATGTTCGGCATAAAGACGTTTTGCCTACTTGGCGTTTGGTTGAATACAAATTTGGGGAGAAGATACTTTACTTTACAGTTGCTTGCGGGAGGCCTAAATTTTGGTTTTCCCCCAACCCATTCTTCCAGGAACTATAGAGATTTAAACATATATGTTATGTATGTCAAACAATGGAAATGTGAAAAAGAAATTAGTCGAAATCAAATCATATCTTCACGTTCCATCTGATCCCAAGTAAGCAGCAATCGCCTTTTTACAGACGTTCAAATTGTAAAGTTTGAGGTTCATAATAATTTCGAATGTATTTTCATCTTAAAAAATATCAGCGGTTTTTCAATTTTTGTCGGAATCAGCAGCTAAAACTGAAGTCACCAGGCATAGTAGGCATTTATTTTAAATCCACTAGTACTTATACATGAACTGATATAGGAAAAAAACGCCAATAAATTGATTGCCACTGATTTCATCCTGCTCATTTTGCCCCATTCCACCCAAAATCGGTGTGTTTTTCAGTTTTTAAACTGCAGAGCACTGGGGAATCAAATGGTGCCGGCTAAAAATGTTGATCGATTTCAGCTAAGTTAATAAAACACATAATTAGGCCCTTTCGGGCATGGACGGTAAAGTATAATGTTTGAATTTAACCATAACTGGTATCACTAGTTTCGCACTCAGAATCTGTGGCATCTTCGGATTCATTGGTATCGCTGTCTGCGTTCTACATGCCTGTAAGTAAAATTTCATTTTTCGCATGAATCTTCCATTTTCTTGAGATGGCTTAACATTTCGGCGTTCTGATGTTGCGTCCGTGTGAACAATTTTCGGGTCAGACCACATGTGTTTAATGTCAGTTAAATTGTCCTCGGGTGAACTTTTCAAAAAACGTCTCAAAAGAAAATTAATAAAAATGCTATTTTATGAAACCTTAAAATTATCAAATATTAGTTTCTCATCAAATTTACCAGTCGGTTCCAAATTTCTCAAATCAAAATAAAATTTTTATAAGCACTACATTTCATTGATCAGCAAAACTCCAAAGAACTGCTCATGTTTGAAAAAAGGAACAATCTCACAAAAGAGTAATAAACCAGGCCAGTGCTTGATTCATGAGTTTGCTTTCGGATACAGGAATATGTATCGTCATAAAAGGCCCATGTACAAAGAATCAAAAGAAGGTATCTTGCGAAAGAACTGCATATTTCTTCAAGATAAGAATTATACTAATATTATTATTATAATTATTAAAAGTGAGAACCCACTCTGTCTAGAATTTTAACAAAACATTTTTTTCACCTAGAATCAGGAGTCTAAGATTTTTTCAAAACATATTCATATTTCTCGTGTATATGGCCAAAAGGCCGAATACCAACATTTGCTTTTTTAACACTACAATTTCAGTTTTTAGTGGTATCGATCCAGTTGAAACTTAATCAGAATGCTTATTACAGCAAATGCGCACACATATTGCTTAACTTTAAGTGTAATAAGTCGAGAATATTTCATTACATCGGAATGCTACCTAATGCTACCTTTTTTTTTAGATCTAATGCGTTCGAGAATATTTTTTGGATTCTTATTTTCTTTTCTTAGCAATACATCTATGCTGATAGACACTTTTCGGCCAAATGTCCACTCGGTCAAACGTCCATTCGGCCAAACGTGTCCATATGCCAAAAGTCCCACATACATACAATTCATTGTTTAAGAGATCTTTTTGGAATATTCAAACACCTGCTCAGTCAGTATCGCTATATTGTGACAACGCAGTGTGACAAAGTAGCCATGATTTTTGTATTCTACCCAAGAGACATTGCCAAATCCATCCAACTTCATTAAATGGCTGGTTTTGATGGCAGCCAATAGGTTTTATGAAGGTTCTCAAGTGGTCACAGCATATTTTACTAGAACAGTTTCAAAATCTCTATGGTCTTGTAAAGGTTTTATTAATTTGTTTTCACAACCGTCTATAGAGCGGGCCACTTTGTACACATTTTGGCTATAAAGATGCATAGAAAAGGTGTTGGTGGACAAAACCGTTTTGAGGGTTAAAACTTTTCCCAACTGTCTCAAACGTTCGATCTATTTGAAATTCGCTGGCCAGATCATAGAAGCAGCTGTTTGAAAAATGCGAAGAAGAAGCTAAAGAACATCTCAACATGTTTTATTTCGAAGGTTATGGCCAAGATTTTGATCAACTTCTGCAAGGCTGCTCGTCAGGGTCAATAAACTTTTTGTTTGTAAAATCTATATAAATAAAAATGAGTTGGGGTTTCCTTTGTCACGATTTAACTCGCGAGCGGAAGGACCGATCGGCGTGAAATTTTGTATGCAGGGATTTTTAGGGCCGGAAAAGGTTCTTATGATGGTTTGAGACCCCTCCCTTCACTGGAAAGGGGGGCTCCCATACAAATGGAACACAAATTTCTACACAACTCGAGAACTAATCAAGCTAAAGAAACCAAATTTAGTATGTGCGAGTTTTTGAAGGCAAAAAAGGTATTTATGGTAGCTTGAGAACCCTCCCCGTCATAAAAGGGGGGGCTCCCATACAAATAAAACACAATATTCTGCATAACTCGGGAACTAATCAAGCAAACGGAACGAAATTTAGCATTTGGTGGTTTTATAAGACAAAAAATGTTTCTATGTTGGTTTGAGACCCCTTCCCATCCTAGAGGGGGGGAGGGCTCCGATACAAATGAAATGCACTATTCTGCATGACTCGAGAACTAATCAAGCAAATGGAACCAAATTTGGAATGGACGCGTTTTTTAAGGCATGAAATGTTTTTATGGTGGTTCAAAACCCCTCCTACCTCTAAAAAGGGGGGCTCTCATACAAATGAAACACAACTTTCAACCAAACATGAGAACTATACCTACTGCTTTGCAAATTTGTATTCAGTGGTTTTTGGGTCCGGGAAAGCATCTTATGATAGTTCGAGAGCCCTCCCCCCTCTAGAAAGGGTGGGATCCCATGCAAATGAAAAACAAATTCCTACATAACTCGAGAACTAATCAAGCAAATGGAACCAAAATTGGTATGGCTACCATACATACGAAACACAAATTTAAACCAAACATGAGAACTATCCCTACCGCTATTCAAATTTGTATGCAGGGGTTTTTGGGTCCGGGAAAGGATCTTATTATAGTTCGACACCCCTCCCGCCTTTAGAAAGAGGGGCTCCCATGCAAATGAAAAACTATTTTCTGCATAACTCAAGAACTAATCAAACAAATGGAACCAAATATGGCATGTGGAGGTTTTGTAGGCAAGAAATGTTTCTACGGTGGTTTGAGACCCCCCTCCTCTTTGAAAGAAGGAGCTATCATACAAATGAACCACGAATTTGAGCCAAACATGAGAATTATCCCAACAGCTATGACTATTTTTATGCAGGGATTTTTGGAGTCGAGAAAGGTTCTTATGATGGTTCGAGACCCCTCCCGCATCTGGAAGGGGTGCTCCCACACCAATGAAACACGAGTTCCTGCATAGCTCGAGAACTAATCAAACAAGTGGAACCACATTTTGGATGTGGGGGTTTTCGGAATCAAGAAATGTTTTCTATGGCGCTTTGAGATTCATCCCGCCTCTACAAGTGGTGGGCTCTCATGAAAATTACACACAAATGTCAACCAAACATGAGAATCATACCTACTATTATGAAAACTTATATGTAGGGGTTTGTTGAGGCCAGAGAAGGTTCTTATGATGGTTCGAAGCTCCTTCCTCGCCTGGAAGGGAAAGGACTTCCATACAAATGAAACACAAATTTCTGCAAAGCTCGAGTTCTTGGAATTGGAGTTCTTCAAATGGAACCAACTTTGGCATGTGGGGGTTTTTGGGCAGGATTTTTTTTCTTAGGTGGTTCAAGACGCCGTCCCTCTGGAGAGGGTGAAGGAGGGCTCCAAAACCAATGAAATAGACATTTGAACTAAACATGAGTATTATCCATGCAACTGAAAAACAAAATGTGTATTTCTCGGGTAAGAAGTATATTCTAATAGAAGTTTGAACCCCTTTTTAGTAAAATTTTTATTTGAATGAAACTTTGCATACGCGTTTGGCTTAGGAGACTAAGCATTTTCCGCTCTAACATAGATTGTTCTGACTCAAGAGTCAGTTTTATAAAGGGCATAAGCATTTTGAATAGCACTTTAATTAGTAATTTGTAGCTCGAAAACCTTTGGTTGTAACAAAAAACTGTCTAACAACAAGGTGTGATCCGATATGTGAAAACTGTAAAAAAATATATACACTGAGAAAAAAAATAGGATAAAAAATCGAAAATTAACATGAAAATTTAAATATCTTAGAAACCGGGAACCGGAATTTTCCAGAGCGCATAATATAGCGTTGTTTAACAAAGGTAAAGCTGGAATCAATGTTTCACCGATATCATAACCACTGAACTGAAGCAGGATCACTATCCTCGGAGAAAATATTTGAATATTACTGACGTATAAAAAAAAAAATCATATTTGAAAAGGAAGATAACCTAGATTTGTTGAAACGAAAGGCGGCTGACTTTGGCGAGATAATATTTCTGATGAAAGAAAAATTTGCTGGGCCAGAATGTTCAAGTGAAGACCAAATAAGTTTTAACACACAATGTATAAAGCATACAATAAGAAGCAAAATAGGCATATGTTAAACGAGATTTTAAAAATACTGTTTGAAACATTTACCCCATATCTTTTGAAAAGTTCATCCAATCGTCTCGCTGTTCAAGAGAAAATTGTAGGAAACTTATCAAACATTTCAAAACACGTTTTCTGGTTACTGGAAAAACGCGAATAATTTATGAAAAGGTCGTATTTTCGAAAATGATCAAATTAAATCGGAAATATTTCCAGAACGGATGCGCTTACGAAGATCATCATCAGGTGCTGAAATTTTTTGAAGTACTTCAAAAATCAGATTATACTACCAAAATGCAAATATTAAAATTTTACGAAATACGCCAAAAGTTGATGTTCTAGAATTTTTTTTCCTTGAAATTTCTCCATCATAGAATCTTCGCTAAAATTTGCGTAATAAATTCAGAATTTAACAGTCAAAACATAAAAAAAATCAAAAAAAAATTTGTTCGGGTTATTTAAATTTTAATGTTATTTTTAGTTTTTTTTTACATCCTTCACACATAGGGCCACAACCTGTTCTTAGACAGTTTATTTTGTGCAACCAAAAGTTTTTAATCTACAAATTATTAATTGAAGTGCTATTCAAAATGCTTACGCCCTTTTTAAAATTGACACATGAGTCCAAACAAATTTCTGCATCAGTGGAAAAAATTTACTTTCGTGGGTAAAACGTGTGTACAAATTTTCAATTAAATCGGAGTCACTCGAAGTTGGTTGGTAGGTCATTTCGGCTGGAAACGCTCATTTAAGAAAGAATTGTTTCATGGGCTTATGTTTCGAAATTTTTCATTTCAGCCCCATCTAAAAACTGTGTATTTTTTGTCGTAGTAACGTAGGAAGGTTTCTAATTGTGACATATGGTTAGGCTGAAATTTACTTGCTAATAACTGCAAGGTAAACCACTTCCAAAATTGTTCAACTGTTATTGCAGCAGGGTTACTCAAACCGCCTCACCTCAGCATACCTCAAATATTTAGTAAACAAATTCGCGAACCTTCCACAACAACCTCCATAACGATTCTCAATTTAACCACCTTCCCTAGTAAGGAAACAACTCGCTCCTTCACCCATCGACATCAACCAGCCACACCGTATAATTTCATCAAAAATTTATGACCCGAGCCAAGAAGCTACTGGCAAAGACTATGCCGCCTCTTCCGCGCCGGTTGGGTTTCGTTCGGTCGGGAAGTGTGCAGGCAAAGCAGGTCAAACCTCTCGACAGCCATTAATAATGCTACTATACTGCTATCGTTTCGTTGGCCATCGGCTGTTCGGAGCGGTTACTGTTCTCCTTCTATCCCCAATAAGGCACTTCAGTCGAAAAACTGCTACATATAGCCAATAGTGCTGTCGGCTGAAGGACTCTGAAAACTCAACCTAGTGATGGGGAAGACAACGACGTCGACGTCGGACGCCGATGATGCTGTAGCTCCTGAAAAGTTTAAGATAAAGCACATTCCAGGCGCTGTCCGCTGGCCGGATGGAGTTGATTCCATACTGTTGCCATTCAACGAGGAGCAAGTGGTGCGGGAAAATTTGATATCGCTTCTTTTCGGTTGCTATTGAAATTAGGAGAGCCCTCGTGTATTGAAGTGCTCCAGTCGGGCAACAATTTTCCTCCCCAATTCCGGACAGTAGCAACCGGCTTTCGGTGGTCATCCTTGTTGTAGAAGTGCTGGGAGAGCATTCTATAAATTATAAATCAATAATAATCGGCTCTTGGGTCGAAAAATTGTCGGTTCCTTCCGTCCAGACGACTGAGAGATGGACGGTGGTGAGGTCAGGAAGTGTTGGACGAACATAGTCTTGCCCCAGCCCGCTTGGCATCAGCAACGAGAGCAAATAATGAAATAGTTCAATTATGAAAACTTTTCCAATTTCATTCATATTTATTGCTGCCAGGGATTGGAGGAAAACTTTTGAACAAAGCTTGTTGTGTTCGATGTTCGCTATTGCATGTGTCTGCTGACAGAAATTTTTGTTAAATAGCCAATGCTTTGTCTTCTTCCTAATTGGAGTATTGATGTAGCATATACAAGACAGGAACTAGCATTTAATTACTCACCTACTTCAAACAAGAGTTACTCCGGGATAGGTTGTCGAATCGATCTCACTTCAAAAATTATCATCAATTTCAAGTCGATACCATTATCAATTAGGAACCTAATTAATTTGAATATTCAATGCCAAACGTTTCGCTTAAACCACCCGCCCGAACATCCCCTCCACACTGGAACCGGGCGTATCAACATTCTCGGTCTTTCAATTTAAACTCAGCCAAAAGTTAGCCCCCCCAGTTCCAGATACAGAGATAAAACCTTAATTCCTGTGTACTAACAATTTGTGACCGCCGTCCGTCCGTCCGTCCGCCCAACGGCGCTGACGCCGATTGTTGCTTGCTTGTTCTCGCATTATCCACCGTCAGATCCGGATATCGGTTCATACAGTCCCCGGGTCCAATCCCCCTGAATCGACAACGAAGGGCGAAGCAAAAACATAATATCTTGTTTACTTTCGGATTGTCCTGTCCCTTCCTTCCATCCATGCACAGACAGAGGCTCTTGGAATTGTGAAGGACCATCCGCTGTTGACCATCCGGTATCCGAGAAAACAAGTTTATTTGAGGGTTGGATGACTTTTTTTTTCAGCGGATCCTTTTCACGAGGACAGACGGTCCGGAACGGAACTTCCGAAGGGATTGGGAAAGTTTTTTTTTTTTTGTTTCTTCGTTTAGTCCCTTGTTGTTGTTCTTGTGAGCTGCCTTCGGATGCCAAGTTCAGAGAAAGTAATCTTTACTTTCTGGTGTTTTCATTTTCTTTTTTCTTTTGAATTTTGAATTACTTAAGACAACTAAGCCAAGTAACGGGGAGATGTATGAAGTGATTCGAAAGGCATGCTGAATATGAACAAAAGTAACAATTCCGATGACCAAGTGTGATTCTTCATCTTCTGTAGGAGATACTTGTAATGCTCAAATTTTCTTCTTACAAGTTCTATGGCTTATATTAATTGTGTTGATTAACCAATAGAAGCTAAACTATTTGCAAAAATCTAGCGTGGGGCAATTTTTCACTTACAAATAATATCAAAGTGCGTAAATAAGATGTAAGGCTTGTTCGCGACAATATCTGAATACCCCTAAGTACGAATATTTGCAGACTGATGAACGTATGTCTGTTCATTGTGTAAAATCAATTGTTGATCATACTGCAAGCTTTTAGATCGCAGATGGCGTCGAAAAATGAGTAAGTGCGAAAAGCAATTGTGTGCGGTCGCAATGAAAATCCGGATCTGTCAGTAAGAAAACTTGCGAAATAGCTTGGTTTTCCTGCAAGCACTGTGAATATCGTTCTTGAATCTTTCGATATACGTTTGACAGCAGCCAGGCAAGCTGGAAGCGGACAATGCACAGTGGGCCAGGAGACGAAATTAGCAAGACAAAACCTCTAGCGCTTTGAGCATGCATTTTATCAAGATAATTGCTTCAGCATTGTTGCTCAGTTTTATCTGCGCCACAATTTGGTAATAAAAATTAGTTCCAATTTTGCTGCGATACTAACTTTTTTATTTCGCCTTTGATGTCTTCGGCAAAGTTGTAGAGCATAAAATAATGAGAAAGTTTGCCGAAGACATTAAAGTTCTATGTCTACAAATAACAAAGTTACGATTAGTTTTGTAAAATTTAACTGAAATTTACGTTTTTTCTACTAATTTTCATATTTTCGTCAAATATATTATTTTTGATACCGTTTATGTGTTGAACCTTATCATTCGCGTATGTTTTGGAAGAGTTCGTATAGTTTTGGGACATAACAAGCGAAATATTAGCCAAAACTTTGAAAAATATCATGAATTTCAAAATTAATTTTCTCAAAAAATTGCAACTTGTTGCAAAAAATTACTCATGTTTCAGAAAGTACCATATGTGACCTTTCAATTCTGAAATTATGCCCGATACATATTTTGATATATTTGAGATATCTGGATTAATTATAATTAATATTTTTGATCTAGCAACTATTTTTTATTTTATATTTACTATTATTTCAACAGGTTTTGTACGGATTCTGGAAATTGATTTTTATCGGTTTGAGGAAACTGTTTTGTGAGTGTCATCACGGGGTCAGAGGTTAGCAAAAGTCTTCTAAATACATCTTCGATGTTCGCCAGGCGACTGAATTGTTGAGAATGGTGCTCCCGAAATTTTCTGATCGATTTGTTCCGACGCTCTTGTGCTTCTTCCGACAATAGTCCAATAGGAATTTCGCAATGACTTATTATTTCAGATATATGTACCAATATCCTGTGAACTGAAGGCGAAAGGGGATAATAATCATAATAATGGACATATAACTTTCTAGTTTCTTCTGCATAGGTTTCGAATGATTTGACGTCGATTTCTAATTTCGATGATAGCGCGCAAAGAAGTGTAGCGACTCGACGAACGATGTCCACCTCAAGTCCTGTAATTCTTGCCGTTGTTTCTGGATCTTGAAAGAATCTTCTAGCAGTGTTGCCATCATTTGTGTTACCTGATGAAAAAATAAAGATAAAGGGATCTACTTCCCGATAAAGAAGAAAAATGCAGTTACCTCCGGATGGCAAAGGTTCACTTATTCTCAGCCCAATCTTCTTAAATTCTTCTCTAATTGCACGTTGCCGTTCAAGAAAGGTTTCGTTTCCTTTATTTATGAGCCATTTTTTGAGTGGGATTCTGTACGAAACATTAAGCAGAAGCTCCATACTTCTTATGTAAGCATGCAAAACAGGAATGGTTTCAATTTTATTGCGATCGTCACATATTTGGGCTTCGATGGGATTACTGAGTTTTTTGCCTGATGCTCCGCAAAGATTGCACGCCTGGGAACTTGTTCCTGTGAAGCTGTTAATAACTTTGCCATCGACCATACTCAAAATTAACTCAGAAGAAACATCTACAGAAATCCTATTTATCGTCAATGTGGTTGTTTTCAAATTTTGTATTTGTAACATCATACTCTCCACTTCTCGTTTGATAAGATCAGCAGTTTCTTTTTGAAAAACCATTTTGATGGGGCGGCACAAATTGATGGATGATGGACTGTTGTTGCTCCAAACTTCTTGTCGTTCGCCGGAGACTGCGTTGAAATATATTCGCAAAGGAACCAGGCAAATCAAAAAAATATGCGAGTCATTACATGATATAACATCATCGCCAACTTCTTCAAAAAACTTCATTTTATACCGTGAGTGGTTGCTTGAACCATCCAATCCCCATTTTAAAAAAAACACGTAAATTTCCCTGTTCATGAATGTACGGTTCAATATATTTATTCAGTGTCATGAAGAGACGCTCTACCGTATGGTCAACAAGATTTTGAAGAGGAACTTCTGCGCATGATGGCTGAATGGAAATATCTGAAATACGTTCAAACATGCAAACTTTTAAAACTTTATTGTAAAGGTTATTATCATTTGCGTGCCCAATATAGTTTGCAAATAAACTTTGATACAGCTCACATTCCGCCATGAAACAGCTTCCAATCAATTGGGAATTGTTCCAATTTTTAAATTTTTTGGTTTTATTAAAAATAATTTCGAAACTTTTGAGGAAATATTTTTTTTTTTCAATTGGAGAGTTAAAGTAATTTTGAAATAATTTAGAATTATTAAAAAAGCGACTCAAAACCACCACATAATCCAAAACTTGAAAGAATTATCGATCTATTGGAAGCTGTTTAGACAAGAACATAATTAAATGAATTTGTCCTTACCACGTGGATAACAAGTACTTTTATTATCGCGGATGTCATTGTATGCTGGATAAATGTCATATCCTTTTTTTAGCGTCATGTTCCTTATGTTTTAGTACTGTTGTTTTGTTAGATCGTTTTCACATAAAAACCTCAATGCATCGTCGACTGTAAAACGTTTCATCTCTGGTTCAACAGATAGAGCAAGTTTTTGAAACGGGAAGCTTTCTCAGGAAATGCAAATAGGTGCTCGACAACCCAAGCAACGGAACGATATCCATCAGTCCTTAATGCCGTTACCGTGGCTGAAACCAATTCTGCTGTGGTGTGTTTTTCTCGCAAATCTTTGGTTTTACGGAGCCTGGTCCTAGGGGTTTCTGCACCAAAAGATATTTTCTTCCTTCCACCAACATTTTTCTTCGGAATATTATTCAAAATTTTAAAGTTTGAATCCAGCCATTTTGAATGTTTCAGGAAAAACAAACTCTTTATGCGGTGGCACTTTGCGTATCGTGATTCAATATTTGATAGTAGCAAACGTAGTGAGTTTTGAACGGAATCAAAAAACATTTTATTATCAGGACATGTTATTTTCTTCTTCACATACGATGCCACATCACCAAGTGGAAGATTCTGTAGGAATAATTCTACTATTTCTCGTACGCGAATACTGCACGCTAATAATAAAATTACTTGAATGAATTCCTACTGGATTAATTAAAATAACCTACCTTGAGCCATAGTGATCTGTAGAAGGCACCAACCACAAACTAGAAGTAATCTGCCGAAAGAACCAAAAGGGTAAACCAGCGCTTCCAAACGGTTGATAACTACACAATTATTATGACATTTGACGTTTGAGATTTGAAGTTTTGAGGCGTATTCAAATGTAATGGGGAAAGTCGTGGTTGCTTTGATATTTCATCAACATCCGTGCACTCATGGACATAGAAAAAATTACTGTGAGGCACGTTTTCAATATTCTCGTGGAAATGAGTGAGGCAACACCAAAACACGGCTAACAGTAATATCAAAAAGGCAATAGAATTATGGCAGCGTGCACAGGCTCATGCTTCAACATTTGCTTCGATGATGACCCCTTGGTTTTGACAGTGAAGTAAACAAGTATGTGTGTCAGCGATCAATCGTATTCGTCGACACACGAATACAAGTGCAGAGGAATACTTATTTTCAAATGACTTTTATAGCACACTATCTTTTACAGATTAAAAATAAAGATATTCGAGGTGAAAAAATAATTCCATTTGACATGTTGACATGAAAACATATCAGATTTTGTACAATGGAATGCATATGTATGTATACGCAAAAAGCAATCAATTATAGCATTGAGTTCGGGCTAAAATCATCAAAAGTTTAAAATACGATATCTCAAATATATCAAAATATGTATCGGGCATAGTTTCAGAATTGAAAGGTCACATATGGTACTTTCTGAAACATGAGTAATTTTTTGCAACAACTTGTAATTTTTTGAGAAAATTAATTTTGAAATTCATGATATTTTTCAAAGTTTTGGCTAATATTTCGCTTGTTATGTCCCAAAACTATGCGAACATTTCCAAAACATACGCAAATTATAAGTTTCAACACATAAATGGTACCAAAAATAACATATTTGACGAAAATATGAAAATTAGTAGAAAAAACGTAAATTTCAGTTAAATTTTACAAAACTAATCGTAACTTTGTTATTTGTAGACATAGAACTTTAATGTCTTCGGCAAACTTTCTTATTATTTTATGCTCTACAACTTTGCCGAAGACATCAAACCGCTAGGCGAAATGAAAAAGTAAGTATCGTAGTTATCGTTATCGTAGTAAAATTGGAACTAATTTTTATTACCAAATTGTGGCGCAGATAAAACTGAGCAACAATGCTGAAGCAATCATCTTGATAAAATGCATGCTCAAAGCGCTAGAGGTTTTGTCTTGCTAATTTCGTCTCCTGGCCCACTGTGCATTGCAAATATTCAATGGTTTTCGCCGGCATGGAGCACTGGTAGCAATTTGAATCCATGTTTACAAGAGTCGGTCACTAGATGGATAAGTCGCACAAGAGAGCTATGCTGTATACACGCAGCTAGTCACCAACAGATGGCGCTGATCTTTATAAAAACGACGATGACGTCAGATAGCGAGGAAATAACACAGCTTTCACAGAAACACAGCTTCACACACGAAACAATTGCAGCTCACAACTTTTTGAAAACAGAAATCACTCGGTAATAAAAATAAAAGAGAGGGAACAAAAACAATTCGAAAAACACACACTCTTAGATTTGTTGTTACTCGCGGCAAAAGAAATTTCGGTTCAAAACAAGGGAAGTAAATAACAACAGTGTGCCATTTTCATGTCAAAATTAAAAAAAATCTTAAAAAATTCGGTTTCCGTTTTTTTAAAGCAGGATGTTTCTGAGAGTCTAAGACTATGTAAATAATCAATCGAGTTTCCATTTGCTGCAATAACGGCCTCCGCATGCTTCCGGAACGCAAGGCAGGTTCTAATAAGTTAGCCAGGATACAAATTCTCTCCAGGTACGGGTCAATGTTTGTTTGAGGCTTACCGTACTCGGGTGGCGTTTAGACCAAGCCTTGACCTTCATGACACGCCATACTGAGTAATCCAAAGGATTAGGGTTCAACAGCTTGCAAGTTGTGCCGTAAGAAAAAGAACCCTTCCCATGTGCCAGAACTTCGAGAGAATCAAGAGATATTGGGCCATCGTCAAGCGGAACCTGAAGAAAATCCAAAAACTGTTGGAAGCGAAAAGCAAACTGAAACAAACTGGCGTTCTACGTCGAATATAGTAGACGAGATGGCTAAACATAGTCTTCTAGCGGGAATCGAACGAAAGACCAGACTGTTCGAGATCGGTGACGGGAGGCCTAGCAAATTTTTTTCCTTATTTCATACTAATCGGTCTCCAAGGAGTGAAATAATTTGTTTTTTTTAACAATAGTTTTTTTACAATTCAATTCTGGGCAAACACCCCTTATCTGGTTTAACTAGCATTGACAGGCAAAATTTTCCAATTTTCTTGAACTTTCAAACTTAAGACAGAAGTTAAATGTTTCATTCACCTCCCCTGAAAACCCCTTCAAAACTGATCCTATTTATGATAGCTACAAGCATAAATAAACCTTTTAATCTCCCTGTTCCATCTCAATAATACCTCGTAATTTGCAAAATAATCGCAACAAAAAAAAGATACAGCATCCATTTCTAATCCCCAGACACAAAAACAAAATTTAGTATCAAAAGTTCAAAGCTATATAAACCGCTTCTCAGCAAAATAGAAAGCAAACAGCTGGAGATAACAGAAGAAAGAAGAAAAAAAAAGTTAAGGTCGGACGCAAACATCTTGTTTCACTCAGAAAAGCAGCGGCTTATCCGAGCAACGAGACCTCCAAAAACAACAACAGCAGCAACAACAGCAACAACCGCGCAAAATATATCTACTGTTGATATTGCTACATTGCTATCCGATTAATCCGGGAGTCGTGTGCGCTACCGACCGATTGTGGGCGGGGGTGGGGGGATGGGTGTTTGCCTTCAACGCACGAGAAGACTAAATCAACCCACCACCCGCCCGCTCCCCACGCCACGAAACAAAAACACAATGAATGTGTTTTCTTATTCTTGCGAATGTTGTTTTTAAACCATCACATCCCCCGTCGCCCCGAGATGCGAGTGGGCGTCGTTTTCCGTTTTATGTAATGTTTAAAAATAGATTAATCATAAAAGCCAAACATGTTGGGAGTTCGGAGTCACGATCGCCATCGGCGTAAGATTCTATTAAAAAGAAAACGGGATATGGTTTGTTTATTCGGTTCGGATTCGCGAAAATAGAGAAAACTAACCTAGCCGAGATAATGATGTCAAACGGAAAACGGTTTCCAATTTGTCACGATCTACGAACGAGTTCCCTCGACCGTGTTTGTTTGGCCACCGAAAGGTGATTCACGATTGCACACTGTTTATAATTAGATTACTTTAATTCAGCTCTGCGTTGGCTTCAATTGCAACTGTTGGTCGAACTGCGCTCTCACCTCGGCGGCGAGCAGGTGGGAAGTCCTTCAGGGAGGAGTGTAAAAACTGTGTCTGTATTCGACGCGACAAGAGATGAGCTTGCTTTCGCACTTGAGATGGACCCTCGGAGAATGCCGTGGCGGAGGACCCAGACTGTAACTAATCTACTTCTGCTGCTGCTGCTGCTGCTACTGATGCTTGTTGTTGACTGAAGTAACGTTACCCTTGGGAGATGAGATTTTCCGAGTTTATTTGCATGTATACCCGCTTTCGGTAAATTATTTACATGGCGAGTTAATTGCGCCGGATGGTTGGGTTGATGAGTTTACAAGATGTAGAATGCAAATCTACGACGAGGAGCCGTGTAATTTGTGGGTTCGTTGGACTCTGAACGCTCAAGTTTCACTGCTAGTTATGTCAACCTCGGCAACGATATTTGAAAACGGGAACCCGTTCGTGGCTGGAGTATGTGTCGATTACTTAACTTGACTGAATAGAAAAACGTCTAATGTACACGCCATAATTATTTCAAACAAACAATCTTACTCTTAACGAATATGTAAGAATTTTGGTTTCAAAACCGAACAAATGCAATTTAAAGAGATTTACGAAACGTCACGTTAAGGTTTCGGAACAAATATTATCAAATCATTGCCCCTGCCAAACATGATAAATCAAGCTAAACAATGCATTAGGTTCTAAGTAACATTGAGAGACTCTCTTTTTTGACTTTCTCTTTGCGTTCCTACGGCTATGTGAAAACATGTTTAACTATTTCCAACATACAACACGGTAGTATAAAGTGTGATAAGGGATCCAATACGTTGAAAACATAAGCAAATCGTTTAATAGACAAGCTATTAACCAAAGAGGAAGTTGACGAAGAGAATCTCTCAATGTTACTTAGAACCTAATGCATTGTTCAGCTTGAAATATTGATATGTCATTGATTGGAAGCAGTTTTTGATCAAAGCAGACGGCGCTTTGAGGCTGATGTACTTTGGTTGGTAAACATTCTTGCAAACTTTTTTTGGGTTGTCATACTTACGCTCAAAAAAATTGACACGTTGTTTCCACGTGAAACGCACATAATTCATCATCCACTGCCAAAACCAGGAATAAATACGTAGAATTCACGTAAGAACTACGTGATACATAAATGTAACGTGATTTTTTACGTACAATTCCCTGACACGTTATGTTCACCTGATTTTACTGACGAAGATTTGGTTACGTGTTGAAGTGAAAGTTACGTGAAATTTCACGTGAAACAACGTGACGATTTTTTTAGTGTAATAATGTAACCTATTGGTATCCCACATCAAATTGCATCACGGCATATCTTCATATCTTTCTCAGATTTGACCTCTTTGGGATGATTCCGTGGTGCCTACTTCATAATAACTCAGTATTTTTCGATGAGCCTTAGCTCCGGTGCGTTGGAGGGGTTCATATCTTTGGGTACGAAAGTGACTCCGTTGGCTTCGTACCACTCAAGGACAACATTTGGATAGTGGCACGAAGCTAGATCCAGCCAGAAGATCATAGGGCCGTGTTGCTTGAACAAAGGAAACAGACGTTTCTGTAGACACTCCTTGAGGTAGATCTACCCCTTTACAGTCCCAGTAGACACGAATTCTGTTTGCCACATGAGCAGATCCCTTGCCATGTATTTATTGGCTAACTTTGAAAGCTTCTGCTTCCGTACTTCCTCCGGAACATCAAAATGAAGAACAGTAGCCCAGGCGACTGCCGAAAGTGCGCCTTGATGTAAGTCTCATCAACCATGATGAGACAATGATGCTTCGTCTGGGTGTACAGTTTCCGGGCCCGAGTCTTTCCCACCGTATTTTGTCGTTCATCACGATTTGGAGTTTTCTGCACTTTGTACGTATGTAGTGTCTCCCGGTCTTTAAACGAAACAGAAATTGATTCTACATTAAGAAACAAGAATTTTACGTTTGCATTTAAAAAAATGAACAAAAATTGTCGATTTTTCATGGATTTACCTTCACCTGCACTGATAAAACTACCCATGCAGCATCAATCATAGTAACCCATGAGACAGCAGACAAAATTTGACAGCTATATCAGTCGAACTCTGACAGTGCTGGCAAAAACAGTGAAGCAACTGCGATCAGAAGTGTTCACGCCAAAAACCGTCGGTGTTCTGCTGGGCACGGTTTACTTGCTCGTTCAAGTTTCTACCATCGTCACGAGAGCGGGAAGCGGATTCGGCAACACAAATCGAGCACATCCAAGTATCGTTTTTCTTTTCAACGTCGAAATCCACACATCCGAAATGCGACCACTTGCCACACGCTTCGCATTCGACCATATCATCAACGTTGTTGGCCAAATCGCACTTCTGGCAGTCAAATCGCTCACTTTCCGGCATTTCAAACCCGTTCTACAACGTTGTGCCAAACAATTTTTGAGGTTATTGGGGCGTTTCGGATCCTTTTTGTAGCACGCCGGTTTTATCGTTTAGCGAGTTCAAACTGTTTATTGCAGGGGAAATTAAGTTTAGTTTAAAGTACAATAAATAATATTTTATCAAAAACTTACAATTAGTCTCCTAATTTATAGTTTAATTCACAACAGGTTGACGGTGAAGATGAAGAATACAAAACGAACTAACTCTGCCTTCTTGCCTTTTATGTCCACTGTTATATTTAATATAGATTTGTTCTCCCATTGTACAATACCTATTGTACAATAATCGTTTTCAAGAAGTGCAGTCAACAGTTTACGTAATAAGCCGGCGAGACCCAGCTCGCTTCTTTATTTATATGCTTTTCTCATACTCATACATACATTGTTCGATAGCTACATTTATAGCACCTCTGTTAAGGGATGCATACACTTCAGTTCTTTCCCCTCAAAAGAAAGTATTGATAAATCCAATCATATAATATAATGACTGATTCCACGCCAAATCGGTCGGTCACCAAACTCAACTATCTTCGATTTTGATGAAACTTGGTATACGTCTTCGGTATGTTGAAAAAAAATCCACTGGTGTTAAGATTATTTGGATTCAAGAGTAACTTTTAGAGATGGGTGTATGTTTTTTTCCAACATTTTACTTGAAAAATCGTAGTTCAAAAACCATTACATTTAGAGAAAAACTTTATATGGGGGAGTTGTAGAGAACTAAAAAGGCTTTGTAAAAAAATGTACACTGAAAAAAAAAAATTCATAAAGAAAATCGAAAATAAATACTAAAAATCAAATATAAAAAAAACATATTTTTAATATTTTTCAAATTTGTTTTGTGAAAATTTGAGAAAAAAGACACGTTTTGAAAAACTCTAGGATGGACGCTCTTATAATAAAAAAGTTTTCCGAAGAGTGAACTTTGGTGCATATTTCAAATTTTGGTTATTATTATTATAAATGAAAATTAATTATACAATATGATTTTGGAGATCATTAAAAACAATAATGATCATAATGATAAATCACCTGAACGCAAACCGTTTTCGAGATTTTTCGGATTTTATTTCAATAGAATGAAAAACATACAGAAAATTCGCTCTTTTCTTAAGTTAATCGAGATTTCCACCAGAAATGATAAATTTTCCAAGATCTTCATATTATAACGTTCACATTACTCTAATGTCCTCTTTTCTTTTGATATCAGGATGATAAGAAGACTCATTTGAAAAGAACAAGATAAATAGCACTATTGTTTTAATATTGCAATCAATATATTTATAATTGTTTTATGGCTGTATCGGTCGGGCCGCTCAGAGAATGAAGGGAGCGAATTTGCTAAAGCGATGAAAGTAACAGCGAGATAGATGTCGCAGGGGCGACAAGTGTGAAATGGACAGATGATGAAATTATGCGGAGGGTCATATAGAAGAAGCATATTAATCGAACTGCTGACTATTTTGCCAAGCTCCAACGATGTTAGAGGTCGGATGTAGTGTGTGAAAACTACACTCCGAACAGTTCGGTGATGTAGCGATGAAAGTAACACATATTGTTTAAGTGTAGGTAGACAAATAGCAGCTATAACGTATGTCAGGTATATCTTCTCATAAAAAAACAGCTAATGTACGCTGCCTGTAAACTACCAGAGATGTTTTATACCTGCATTTCCAAAGGTACCACAGCCAATATATATGCTTCATACATAGTCGCATTCATCAGTAAAATCTATCTGAGTGAACTGAAAATGGAGTTTAACATGAAGAAGTGTTGTATGCCGTTTCCACTAAACGGTGCTCAAAAAACCTTCGTAAATTAACCGAACAAAATGTCAAAAAACTCAAGTTTATGGGCAAAACACATTTGGACACTTCTTTGATGATTTGTGATAATTGTCGTTTGCATTTAAATAGAACGGAACAATCCCATGCTGTACTTTCGGAGCCTAGTGAGAAACCATCAATTACTAACATTATGGATCCACAACCATCTACATCACGGCAAGTAGACTTGTATGGTCTCGAGGAAACGCCATCGGCAATATCATTAATGTCAGTGCCATCTGATAGCAGTGTGCAAGATTATTCAAGGCGCCATAATATTGAGCTATTTAACAAGGGCGTAGCTGGAATCAACGTTTCGCCAATATCGGCTAAAAAGTTCCTGAACGTAAATTATGCCCGCAAAAAGTTCAAAGATGTTTCAAACGGCATTCGGACACACATATTTGGGGATCAAGCGGAGGAGGATGACCTGGAACAATTGAAAGTGAAAGCAGCCGAATATGACGAAATAATCGCGCAGCTAAAGGACCGGTATGCTGATCCAGAAACTTCGAGGGACGATCAAGTAAGGATACTTTCGGTTTTACCACAATCTTGGACAAATCAAAGAGTAATGGCAGAATTTGGAATAACAAACAAGTACATCGTATCACAAGCTAAATTCTTGCAAAGCACGAAGGTGTTTTAGCTGCCCCTAACGAAAAGCTGGAACACGGTCTGAACCTGGAAATAAAAAACCAAATTTTGCAATTTTACGACAGTGATGAGATTACACGAGCAACCCCTGGTATGAACGACTACGTTTCAGTGAGGAGTGAAGGTAAGAGGGTTCATATTCAAAAGCGCCTTTTAGTTTGTTCATTAAGAAGCTTTCATTAAATTTCAAGAGATGCATCAAAATGCTGTTGGGTTTAGCTTTTTGCAGCACTAAGACCAAAGCATTGCAAATTACTTAGGCAGCACAGGTTCTCATAACATTTTGTGTTTGCACCATTCATGAGAACATTAACTTGATGCTTCATGGTCTTAGAAAATATTCATTCGAGAATGATTATAAATTGTGTTTTGAAGAAATATTATGTAGCTCATCAACTAGAACTAAAAAATGTTACCTCCGTGAATGCGAACGATGTCCAGGCTTTTCAGATTTTGAGAGTAGTTTAACAGACAAATTAGAAAAACGTGGTTTAGTTGAAATATCTTTGAGCAATGGATTTCAACTGATAGATGTAGTTTAGAGACACTTGATAAACCAATTGATCAATTTATTGCTTATTTTTGTGAAAAGTTGGAACAATTAGTATCCCACGATTTTGTCAAATCTCAGCAGTCTAGTTTCTTGAGAGATTATAAAAGTTGTCTTAAAGACGGCGAAGTAATAATAATTTGTGATTTTTCTGAAAATTATTCATTTGTTTTTCAAGATGCTGTTCAAAGTAGTTATTGGAGTAATGAGCAAGCCACTATTCACCCTTTTGTCATTTATTACACGGAATCTGGAATACTTAAAAATATCAGTTTCATTGTTATCTCAGAAGTGTTGAAACATGATACGATTGCGGTGCAGGTGTTTATTTCAAAACTAATAAGCTTTTTGCAAACAAAAATTAAAGTAAAGAAAGCTACGTTTATGTCTGACGGGGCAGCATCCCAATATAAAAATAGGAAGAACTTTGCAAGCCTTTGTAAGTTTAAAAAGAAATACAATATTGATGCTGAATGGCATTTTTTCGCAACATCCCACGGTAAGGGACCTTGCGTTGCAATTGGTGGTACATTAAAACGAATGGCAAGATATGCAAGCCTTGCTGTACAACATGAACACCCTATAAAAAGTGCATTAGAGTTATTCGAATGGGCGAACCAAAAAGTGATGATTGTTTAACAAAAATGTCGTTTTGTTATGTATCACATGAAGAGTATGAACAGGGGGTAGCAGAATGGAATGAAATTTACCGACAGACTAAAACGATTGCAGGTACACAAAAGTACCACTCATTCGTTCCAATTTCAGAAAACGAAGTTTTTGTAAAACTGTTTTCGAATGACGAAGAAGGCAGGATTCATAATATATATAAAAGCAATCAATAGTTTATATAATGTTTATGTAATATTATCAATGACCGAGACTTATAAATGGTATATATAAATATAAATCCAACCATAATTCATTATTTTTGTCTTATAACTTTAAGTGAAGCTTTTTCAATCGACGAGCTGTTAAGAGTAAGTAAGAGCACATACATGTGTTTTAAAAAGGCTAAAAACACAAGAGAAACAATCGTTAGCTATTGTTGTTTTAATATCACGAGTAATTTATGAAAAGGGCGTATTTTTTGAGGTTTTGAAATTTTATTGAAAGAAAATCAGAAATATCTTGAAAACGGTTGCGTTTACGTGGTTTATTATTATTATCATTATTGTTTGTAATAATCTCCATAACCATATTGTAACATCAAAATTTATTTATAAGAATGAATAACCAAAATTTGAAATATACACCAAAGTTTGCTATTTGAAAACTTTTTTATTATAAGAGCGTCCATCCTAGAGTTTTTTTAAAACGTGTCTTTTTCCTCAAATTTCCATACAACAAATTAAAAAATATTAAAAATATGTTTTTTCAGATATTTTATTTTTAGTAATTATTTTTGATTTTTCTTGATGAAAAAAAAATTTTTTTCTGTGTATATTTTTTAAGAAAGGCTTTTTAGTTCCCTACAATTCCTTTATATAAAGTTTTTCTCTAAATGTAACGGTTTTTGAACTACGATTTTTCAAGTAAAATGTTGGAAAAAACACATACGCCCATCTCAAAAGTTACTCTTGAACCCAAATTATCTTAACACCAGTGGAATTTTTTTTTCCAACGTACCGAACTCATGTGCCAAGTTTCATCCAAATCAATGATGATCGTATGGTATGATTTTTGGGATTTCCGTCACATTCTGGATGGAATCCCTCAATATTAAAAAAAATCTATCTAAGTCTAGGTCACCAATTATTAAATAGCTACAAGTTACTACTTTAGATAATATTAAAATCACATCATGAAACAAATTTTGACTTCAAACGAAATCAAAAAGCCTTTAACTTCGCTTTTGGAAGCCAAATTTAATCACAATATTTCAACCACAACATTCGCAATGATTCTCTATTTTTTTTGAGCTAAAGACTTTTCTTGAAAAAACTTTCCAAATCTTGCTGAAATTCGATAGTCCAGCCTCAGTAATCAAGATATCCGAAATCTGCATCATTTTGTTGACTCGAGAATCCAGCGATTACGAACTTTTCCGTACTCCATCGATAAGAAATGGTTCCTCTAACGTTCATTGTATCACCATCATGGAAATCCATACCGTTTTTTAATCTTCAAGAAAATGAACGGCCACACAATAACGTTTCTACAGCGTTGACCTCAAAAAAACAACAAAAGAGAAAATCTTCATTAGTGAAACAATAAGCAATTGCTTATACCTTGTACAATGTGAACAAATATACAAATGGTTATTTAATTTACAAAACCAACGTTGTAGCGCAACACAACTCTGTCATTTTATCTTGAAAAATCGTTACCTACGCAAAAATGAACACAAAACAAATGTATGCTTATATTAACTGTTTGTAATCACATTACAATAAAACAAGTAAGGAATAGACTAATCACTCTTTTCTCTCACCACTTCAATGCAATGACCTTAAGACATACATAGATACCTAACAAAATCACACACCCGTTAAAGACATTACAGCTCAATTCCTTGCTTTTGTCCCAACCGGAATCAAACACACACCTAGATTAGACGGACGTTTCCGCATTTTAAATTTTGTAGCACTCGGCTTTCTTTCTTCTCTTTTTTATTTTGTTAACAAGCGTTCCGGTTATCTTAGCTATTTGGCTAACTCAACTATGTACAGCAATTATGCTTGCAATTATCATCACAGGTTTTTAAAGTTGTTACTACACGTTATTATTTGTTATAAATTATCTTTAACCGTTTCTATCATTCAAGATAGCCTTGCCAGTAAGCACACTAGAAAAAATTTCGCGCTAATGTACGCCATCATTCTAATCCCTTTGGATATATTTACCGCAACCATTTGGCTGAACTATTGTTCCAAGTAATAAACTGCTCCAAATATTTACAGCGATAACAAAAGGTCACTATCAAAGAAGTTCACCCGGGTCATCTTGCCATTAGTTGCACACTTAAATATATTTATATTGCACTTTTTCTAAATCGGCTTCACATAACACACAACATGAATTCTCCAATCGTCGCCACTTTTATGTCCACTGTTATATTTAATATAGATTTGTTCTCCCATTGTACAATACCTATTGTACAATAATCGTTTTCAAGAAGTGCAGTCAACAGTTTACGTAATAAGCCGGCGAGACCCAGCTCGCTTCTTTATGTATATGCTTTTCTCATACTCATACATACATTGTTCGATAGCTACATTTATAGCACCTCTGTTAAGGGATGCATACACTTCATTGCCTAGCGTACAGAATGGTTTGAGGAAAGTGACTAATGAGTTCGTTCACAATGGGTTGACGGCTGCTGTGTTTGGAAGTGTTGGTGGTCGAACATCGGGTTGCCCGATATAAGTTGGCAGTGACGTAGGTATGCCCCCAACAGGTAGGAATATGTTGACATGACACTCGCTTTATTGGAAGCCGCGGAATCCACTGCACTTTGACGAGAAATCACTGGAACTTTGGAAAACAGGATTGGGTAGCAGCAAGGTTCGTTTTGGTTAACGATAAGCTGTCAAGTAAAATATTTGAAAATTAGGAGTGATTTCCGATTTGAATCGATTTAAACCAACAGTAAGGATGCTATAAGGGCCACTCACAAAGTGTGATTGTGGTTTTTCATTGGGACAACAAAGTGATTTAAAATAATGCAAAAGTGCCGATGTTGGCCGGTTTAAACCAACAGTAAGGATGCCATTGGGGCCACTCACAAAATGTGATAGTGGTATTTCATTAGGAAAACAAGGCAATTCATCTCAACGCCTGAGAGCTAACTCGGACCGATCTACACCAACAGTGCGGATGCCGCTGGAATCACCTACCAAATGGGACAGTGGTTTATTTGCGAGCCACGACTTTTCATGCTCACTCGATCACTAGCGCAACGAACAATAGGCAACCGAAACAATAGACAAAACGCTACGCACGATAACAAAATATTATGGAACAACGTATCGACACAACCGATTCAACTGATGGTCGACGCAAACCCATTAAAAAAGGACATACACATGGAATGAGCATCATTTGCCATCACTTCAAAATAACTGCGGGAATCATTTCATTGAAGTTATCAAACTTATTCTTAATAAATTCATGATAACCATGTTTATAAATCTAGTTTTATTTGTGAAGTAATGTACCCATCAAAAGTAGCGGAGGCTGGTCCAATTCTGACCCCATTAAATGTAAGAGCTATAAATCAGCCTCAAATTGTTTAAAAGCAGAGACCAACATTGCTAGGGTTTACTCAGTCCGTTAGCGTCCAAATTCAGCATGAGTACTGCACTGCTCATAAGGATTGCAGAGGCACTCATGCCGAAGTTAAGTTGTAGCGTAAACCACGACTGAGTAAACTTAACTCATATTTTGAATTATTCCACATTAGGGTCATTTTGAGTGAACCGAACTGAAACTAGAATACAAATTTTTTTAGCGTGTAGAAATTTTTTTCTCAAATTTAGTCAAGTTTAAAACTCAATTTTAAAGTCCAAAAAACACATTCCATTGGTATTATTAAAAATTTGGCAACCAGCGATGTCTGAGAGAATCTTGGGAGGTCGGAATCGACCACGGGTTTGGGATTGAACCAGGCTCCGTTATATTGAGGAATTGGTGCTCAAATCTCAAAGCTTTAGACTACAAGCAAGGGTTTTCTCACATTAGCTTCAATTAAAACTCAGCATATAATTTGATTATCCCCTACTTTTGATGGGTACATTACTTCACAAATAAAAATAGATTTATAAACATGGTTATCATGAATTTATTAAGAATAAGTTCGATAACTTCAATGAAATGATTCCCACAGTTATTTTGAAGTGATGGAAAATGATGCTCATTCCATGTGTGTATAGGCAACAAACTTGAAGTTTTCAAAAAAATTTAACTCAAAAACGGCTCGATGAACATTTCTTATTTTTTGATATATTATGTAAAAATGTTTAAATTTTTATAAGAAAAATATAAAAATAAATAGTCGTTGTGGTACAACATTTCAAAAATCAAAAGAAAACAAATACTTTGACCATTTTAGCAAATTTGAGTGCAATAATTATTTTAACCAATATTTTAAATAAAAATTATAACTAATAAACTTTCTATTCATAAAAAAACATTGCAAATCGATGTAGTAGTTCAGAAGTTATGATTTTTTTTAAATAAAAAATTTCGAGAAATGTCGATTTTTCTGGTGACCCTATATCAAACATGGTCACCCTAATTTAAAAATTTAAAAAATACGGGTCTAATTATTTTCGATGAAGAACATATCACGCGATTCTGAGCAAAATCGGCCAACTTTTTTTTTCAACTCTATTTTTTTCCCGTGGAAACATATATATATATATATATATATAATATATATATATATATATATATATATATATATATATATATATATATATATATATATATATATATATATATATATATATATATATATATAAAGGGCTGCTATGAGTTTTGAGAAAATACGTTTGAATCTCTGTTCCCCTCTTTGTATAAAAAATCATAAACGTAGTTTTAAATAAGTTTTCAAGCATTGTTTGACAACTCACTTACCTGTAGGAGCGGAAATGAAACTGGATGGCACTATTAGAGGCAACTACCTGACGGGAAACGAGTATTGTGATGGAAAAAATCTAAAAAAGAAAACGAATACTAAATTATGAAAAGTCGGCAGCAAACAACTTATTCTTATATATGTTTCCATTTTTCTAACTTACCGGAACTTGGACGGGCACGAAAAGGCGACGGAACTTCGCACTACCGGGACCTATCAGATGGTACAAAAGCGAGCACTGAGGTATTCTGTTGGAAAAAAAATCGAAAAAATAAGCACTGAATTCAGTCGGAAGTAAACAACTTTTTCTTTCATATTCTTGCTCGTTAATTTTAATCACTCACTGGTATTTTAGCGGACACAGGATGGCGACGGAACGCACGAACTTCTAAATAAAACAACTTAAAATCAATTCTTTGAAACCGTTCAAAATTGCATCTCCGAACGCGAACGACGCTGAAACATGTTTGAGCACGTTTTGACAGATACACATAACGCTGGCAGTGGTCATGATTTCTGGTTCATGAAAATGGTTGCGCTGAATCATGATATTGGTCATTTCGGTCATGATTCATGATTCATAGTGATGATTTCATGAAGAAATACAGTTTATGGTTTCATGATACGCAAATCGTGAAAACTGGATCAGATTTGTTTCCGTGTACCTGTTTTGCTCCTCGGCCTTCAGAACACTTACTACCTCACGAGTCACCTGTACCCAACTCCACAGTTGTCCGTCAAACCTCTGGTACATCAATTCATCTCCATGCCCAACCAAAGCACCACTACTTAAAAAGTTTTGAAAAATAGAGAGATATTAGATATTGTCTTCAAAATTTGATGGAAATAAATTATTTGTTGCCTGAAAAGAAACAAAATTAAGAACAAAGATATGTAAAATCCTTGCAGTCGCCCGGATGTTCGAAAAGCATACCCATTTCTACGAAAAGACTGTTGCGGGTTGTCGATGGTTGATTACAATTATGTGTTGGGCACCATTGGCTGAAATGAGCACAAAAAGTCAGGGTACCGACGCAACACGGCTTCTGAACTTTGGATTTGGAATCCTGTGTCGCTCAACAAATCCTCAAACAAATGTTCAAAAGAACGTTGGCTAATATTTACTGGGTACGTGTGCTCAACTCCAAGTTCCCCTTCTTTCAAACCTTTCACCTTCAGCTCAATTTACCCATTGAGTTGGACACATCACAATAGAAAATATTGTGATGGAGCACGGACTTTAGGTTACTAGATGCATGAAAAATACTCTATAACCTAATTAAACCATTAATAAAACAAAGAAGGAACTCAAAAACATGCCTAAACGCATGTTTTAGTCCGTCATGGCGATGTTCTGGTTAACTGCCGGAAGGGCGTAGAGTTTTTTTTGCTAGTATACTTAAATAATTACCTTCCATCGAAAATTCATCAAAAGCAATTATCTGTCTTTGCTTTTTTTATCTATTCTGACCACATTTCTCCTTTGGTTCGATGCTCAGAGTTTCGTAGAAAAGTTTATTCACATGATTCACCGTTGACTGCACGATTCCAAGTTGTTTTCCGATGTCCCGATGAGAGAGTTAAGAATTGTCCAGGTGCTTACGCAAAATCGTGACGTTGCTTTTCGGGTGACGCCATTTTTTCCGATTTTCGAAAAACTGACAGCGATAAAACTACAACAACAAAAACACTCTAAACTGCTTCTACCCAAAATTTTCAAGAGAAAATACCCAATGGGCAATTTTCTACCGCGTTTTTTCCGTGATGAAATTTGATGTGGGACACCCATTAGACTCTTCCAGAAATTGCTTCCTTTGCAAGTTTTCTTATGGAACGCACCGGGTTGCGAGCAATTTTTACACGGACCGATTTGTTCACGTCCGGCGTGCGTGCAAAGCGCGGACGTCCGCTTCCCGGCTTCCGCTGCTTAGGACCATCCTGCAGGGACTTTTTTATGCGGTAAACTGTTGCCAAATGTCACCCTACCACCTTGGCAATCTCTTTCGGCTTCTTTTGGGCGAGCAACAAACTGGTGATCACTTCATTCGCGAACATTTTGACGAATTTGCAATAAAATAAATAGAATGTTTGGATGCAGCACTAGAAAGTAAACATAAACAAATACACTTTTGACAGAAATTAGTCACTAGCTACACAAATTAACCCAATATTCAAGTTTGAATATTTTCGCATTATTTTCTGCCGCACCCTGTATATTGAAGGCTGCGTGATTTCCTTGCCTCTTTTGAAAGTAGATATCAAACCCTCCCTCCCTCCTACGGTTGCATGGATGTGACCAGGTAAGCGATTGTAGAGTGTCTTCGTGGAGATTATTGCATGAAGAAACGTATCAGTAACTGGATTCGTTTCATGGTGACATGCAATGTCTTCGACGAAATATTCTGCATCGTAGTTCCATCTACGATGGGTGCAAACGTCAATGCTAATGCAAGTAGCTAGCAAGCCTTGCTTTGACTTCCGTGCTACAACCGGGTGGCCTTGGCAAGTGAGGGATGGCAGAGTCGGTCAACCCATCAGCTAAGAGCTGCTGATGCCTGACACTGAAATAATGGATTTAAATCTGGCACTCCTGCCTACAACCCATTCATGCTGTTTCGTCAAAGCAGGTTGCTCTCTACCAAAATTAAACAGCACACATATGGAGGAAAACTTTTCCCTCCGGTCGAAAGGATGCTATTGAGGTGGAAAATTTTCCGGCGATGAAAACCGACGGGACCGATTTTCATCAGTGCTACGAAAGAGAGTCGTGCTGTGCCTTCAATCAATAAGGCCATCTGTTTGTGTTGTTTGAAATTGAATTACGAACTGCCTGTGTCTCGTACTCGACTTAAGGTGTAACCAGTGAATATCAAAGACAGCCGACTTTCGTCTCCCGTGTTCGTAAGTGGGGTCTTCTGTGATTGATTTATTATCACTCCCACTCGAATGGCACACGTGTGCCATTCGTCGAAAAGCTGTGAGTGGATTTTCAAAGTACTCGCTTTGCTTTGAAACACATGGATTTCGAATGGTGAGAATCTACCTCGAGGGATCATCAAACAGCCAATTTCAATTTCGTTTCGGTTTTGTTGAAAATTTCATTCCCAGTATTGAGCAGCCACATCCTTCAACAGCTAGTTAATTTTCTGCACTCAAATCCGAGATGCTTCGGTGACGCGATGACAAAGTACTAAATTAATGGACTTTGACACATTTAGAGGGGTGTATTCAAGCGCGCCAGGAGGTGCTGAAAGCTGAATCTTTATGACTGATTCTGGTGGATTTCAACAAAGATGCAGTTCGACTGGTTTCCTTTTTGTCAGACACTGGTTACAAATTCGTCCAATCCAATACCATTCCAAGTTATTAATCAACATCACAGTTGCAGAACCATACAATTGCTCAGCTTCTCCGGCTACGGTGCGGCCTTAATTCGAGATCATTCATCCAAATCGTGAAGCCATTGAACCGGATTGCCTTATTTGCACACTCATGAATACCGCATTTGACTTGTTCAGTTTCTATCCCCTACGATAAAATCCCATTCCGGCCAATCCGTAAGCGATACGTAACATCGGTGACAATGTTGTCAATTCGTGCTGTTCTATCCCAGGTCCCTTATTGAAGGTAAATGATTCTGCAGGTGTACTTTGCTCTACATCCACCCACGACCACAATTGATCGAGTTTAAACCCCTCTCTCTCTCTCTCACTGACCGTTGACCATCTGCCATCACACGCCGTGTGTTTAAATGTGTATCTGGACATGTGTTTTCCGCATCAACACCCTTTACCATATCCCAACTAAACTGAAAGTTAACCCACCCGAAAACAGATTGGTTCGTAACCCACCATCTGATAGCTTTCACCGTAATCAGTTCAATGTGAACTGGAACCAGCCTAAACCCGTGCCACGATTCACGCATCATCACATTCCGTTCATCATCAGTTGGTCGCTGGCCGACTGACAACAACTCTGTTTACATTGAGGATTAATTGGATTTTACCCCCGTGTTTCCTTTCTCTCTCCCATCCCCTAGGCGTTTGGTCACCGCACAACCGTTCAACCGAGGTTCTCACCAAGGCAGAACTAGCCGAACGAAGCAAAACCGGCAGCAACGGTGAACCGGTGCAACCCGTGTGGACACCCCGTAGCGCCCCGCCATCCCCGGTCAGTGAACGACGCGAATTCCGCCCGATCGGATTCGAATCTCCCACACCGACGCGACGGAACCTTCCGGCGCCTTCGTCCCGTGCGGAAACTCCACAAGTGCCTGCGCCGTGGACCACATCCTCCGGCTACGATAGACCGGTTGAATTTAGCTCCTCCACTCCAGCAACAGCGACGCGACCTTCGACCGAAGGTCCGCCAGCTCCGTCTGCGGAAGGTCTTCGAAGACACCAGCTGCAGACGTCCAACTCACTGCCCACCATCGGACCGACGCCATCTCATACGGTCCGGTTTGCACCCCACTCGAAACCGGCCGCGGCGGCACCGGCCAGTCCGACCATCAATACGATACTCAAGAACAAGGGTAAGTAGTTTGGGAGGGGTGTATTTTCTTTTGACACGATCTCACGTTTTTCTCTTTCTGTTTGTGTGTTGGTGAGGGAATGCAAAATCTGGGTGGCACAGCAATGGTTGTTTCGGAGACGCACCCAAATTGGTTGTCGGATTCAGTTCACTCTGTTCTATTCCACTCACTTTTTCTTCACCAATCTGATGGGCGTGCTGGGATAAGGTCTTGCTTGAAATTGCCTGTAAACGGTCACAAATCACCGGGTTTTTCTCCGTAGGATTTGTGTGGTGAATTATGTTGCAGTGAATTTTGGAACGCACCATTTATGTTTGTAGTAGGCCTTGTATCATATGAGTGATTTGCAACTGGAGATAATGCGACAATACTTACTACAATCAAGGACTACTTCGGTAGCGGTCAGTTTTGTATCGCTATTAGTTAGCCGTATTTGAATCAAACGACATGCTTTTAGTAGTCATGTACAAAAAATGAAGACGTTTGATTTTAATATGCCGGAGTAACATTGATCATTTACGTAAATGCAGATGTCCACTAACGAAACAGTGCTCCACCCTATAGCAAGAGAAATTAGTCCACGAGGTAAATTCGATGGAGACGCTTGGTAGATGACTTCCTTGTGAAGGGTGAGGTTAGCATTTCAAGTCAATGTTTGTCAATTATTTGGTTGAAAAAATTACGCCCTTTCAACGTTGCAATAGCACAAACGACTATTGGCTTCAAAATGAATTCAACTGGGTGGCATACAGTCGTATAGAGTTATAAAAAGTGGTTAGTTACCCAAGTAACAATTTTAGTTTTATCCCAGCCGTATAGCACTGATAAAACTTTATTCAAAACTGTGTTGTCCACCAACACCTCCTCTATTCAGGGATGCCATATTCACAGACATGTCTGTAAATTTGCAGACTTTTCATTTTAATTGCAGACTTTTTTAACGAGGCAGACATTTTATCTATGTTAAATATTTTTAAAATTTCAAATAAACGTATTCTTTGAAGTTTGGATTTAAAACGTACGAGGATCTGGACAGTACAAAAGCTGTGGGCCAAATGGAGACACAATAAGCCCGGAGATAAGTATCACATAGGCCCTTTCCGATGGTAACATGGAGTCCCTACTTAATCCCACGCGTGTTCAATCCCATGCGAAAAATTACTGTCAAAGCGTTGGTAATATGGGTCCTTTGCCATTAAGTCACAACAAAAATCATTTTTGTTACCACATCTGTTATTATAACAACACCCGCGATCTAAATTCTAAAAACATCTATTATTAAAACAGCGTAAATGAATACCAAATTGAACTGAACTGAACAAAAACAATATTTTTTTTTATTCCCTTTTGAACAGAATAATTGAGAAATTTACCGTAAAAAGGGTTGCTGAGTATTTTAACCAAGAAGCACTCATATCTACTATCTACTATCAACTAAACTATACATACAACCGGAAAGGAATAAAAAATTTGCTGTTTAGTCAAAACTATATTTCGTATAGAAGATAGGTATATAAGAAGATAGGTAAAAATTGCCATTTTTTTATGTTAACTGAACATAAACGCCTAGTCAACGTGTTGTTATTTGGCATTTTACCATCTGACATATTGGTAAAACCATATAGGAGATTGTTAGTTTAAAATTGCCTTGGGTTGCCTTTCCCCTTGCCTATCACGCACTGTGGTAGCTAGGCAAGAGATTGTCTGCTGGATCGGATACCGCCTTTCAAACATGCCTTACGCTCAATTTCAACTAAGGTCTGTATCCACATTAATCCGGACACCTTCAAATCATTGTCACTTTTGAAATATTGCACTTAAGAATGAACAATTTCATTGTGGTATAGCTGAGAGTCTATGATGAAAAATACTATGATTGATGTTTACATTTCATGTTTAGTATTCAAGATGGTGACGAAAGAAAAACAAGTGCGCGAGTGAATTTTGTACGGACGTACGGCAAATCCTGGCTTGTCAATACGGGATCTTGCAAAAACATTGGATTTGCCTAAGTCCACTGTTAACGATGTGCTCAAATCATTTTCGGAACATTTGACAGTGGAGAGGAAACCAAGAAGTGACAAAAACATTGGACGCGCTGATCCTGTCATGTACCGAAAGGTGAAAGGTGAACTCAAATCTCGCTATTCAAACGGTGGCTCGTAAAATAGGGATGTCGCCTGGTTTGGGACTTAAGTCGTATAAAGTAAAAGCAGCTCCAAATCGCAACGACAAACAGAACTTGGCAGCAAAATCACGGGCTCGACGTTTGTACTGCGAATATTTGACGAAGTTTGCATACGTTGTTATGGACGATGAAACTTATGTCCTGGAGGATTTCAACCAGCTTCCAGGGCTGGCTTTTTATTCTGCTATGGCCAGAAATGCTACAGTTGAGCATTTCAGAACGAAGAAGGCATCGAAGTTTCCCAAAAAGTACCTTGTGTGCAAGCAATTTGCACGTGTGGCAAAAAGAGTAAATCTTTCGTCACTACAGGCACAATCAACAAGGAGATCTATCAGAAAGAGTGTTGTAGAAGCGATTGCTACCCTGCATCAAAAGTCACAAAGAAAAACCTTTGTTCTGGCCCGATTTGGCATCATGCCACTATGCTAAAACTGTGATGGAGTGGTAAAAAGCAAATCAAGTGAACATTGTACCAAAAACCTCAAACCCGCCAAATTGCCCAGAGTAACGACCAATCGAGAGATATTGGGCTCTGATGAAGTGGAAGCTTTCTTGAAAAAAGCAAGGAATCAAAGACATCAAGCACTTCCAGCAAATTTTGACAAAAAGAAGGCTTCTACGATTTCTGAAGAGTCTGTACAAACTCTAATGGACGGAGTAAAGCGTAAAGTTCGAAAATTTTATGCATATATCGAATAACTATGTTTTGTCTAACACATCCCATGAATCTAAAATAAACAACTACGACGGAAATATAAAGCAAAATTTATGTTTTATTCATGTTTTGGGGTGTCCAGATGCTCTTACGGACATATCAAAACTTTCTCTTCACATCTTTGATTGTAGCAGAAATTGCTATCCACGCCTAGGGTTGCATGTTGATAAGAAGGATATAACCAATTTTCAAACATTAATATGGGCATCGCCAGAGGCTTTTGGCGTGAAGCCAGCAAAATAATGCTTAGCAAACGTGGTAGGATATTGACTAGGAGCTCGAGTTATTTGGACCACCGATAAGCCGTGGGTCGTCTTGGGTTTGTGATCCTAACATTTGCTCTCAAACCCAGTCAGTTGCCAATCGGGGTCAGAACAACAGTAAAAGTTATGAGCTATTGAAATAAATCTTAAAACTCTGATTTTTTCCAAAGTACTACTAAACGTATCTATCAGTGCATTTGTACAAGGCATTTAGAAAGAAAAGACCCAGAATTGAGAGCACATCCTGAAAAGTTTAGAAATAGACTTCCCAGAGCTTCTCCTTGAAGATAATTCCCGAGGAAGAGACTTCTTGGAAAAAAAAAAACTTCTCCAATGGTCAAGTAGAAACTTGTCAGAAGTTTTGGGAGCAAGCAGTTCAAGCAAGAAGAACCTTCAAAAATTCAGGACCGAACATAACCGAAGTTCAAGATCACACTTACCAGAATTTCAGGACAGAACTTCTCCAAGAATCAGAAGAGGACTTATCAGAGGAAGAAGTGTAGGGAAGAGGACTTCTTTGTCTTTCTTTGTTTGGAACTTTTTAGAGGTTTTGGAGTTCTTCCCAGAAAATCAAGATTGAACTTCCCAGAAGTTTGGGAAAAAAAACTTCCCCAAATTTCAGACGAGAACTAACCAGGAAGGGCACAACCTATAATTTCTCAAAATATCAGAAGAAAAATTCCTCAGGAAGTGCTAGGCCGCTTTTCCAAAGTTCAGACGAGAACATTTTTAAACTTCACAATAAGGATTTCTCAAAATTCTTTAGAGAGGACAGAATGAAACTTTCAAGGAGCATGTGGGGTACTTCCTTTTAATTTAAGCACGGATTTCCCAATAGTTCCGGAACAAACTTCCTCAATGTTCTGGAGAAAACCTTCCAAAAGTTCAGAAGTACAGGAAGAAACTTCAAGAATAAATTTAAGAAAATTTTCCTAGAAATTTTGGAGACGGCTTTCCCAAAGTTTAAATAAAAATATCCTCGCAGTTCAGGATGGGACCAATCCAGAAGTTTGGAAAGAATAAGCTCAGGAAAAAAAATTCCCCGAATTTCAGGAGGAAACATACCAGAGACGGCCCAGAGAGTGCCCAAAATGCGAAAAAATTCTATATCTCAGCTCGGAATGGAACGATTTCTGTAAATGTTACCTTAACTTGAAGGAAAATTTCCAAGAAATCGAATGGTCATATTCTTATTGGCCGAACTGCTTGGAGAGCAAATGAGCTCATTTTACCCTGGTTCCCCTAATATTTTCTTGTTGTTCAGAAATTTCTTTGCTCGGTGTGACTCAAGATCAATAAAATAATGCTAGTTCTTTGTAAATTTTTTTTGGGAATCGATTGAACGTAGATATAGCTGATTTTACTCTGATTCCCGTAATAGTTTATAGAAATAATCGTTTATAGAAATCAGGGTAAAATCATCCATATTTTCATTGACAGAGCTGTGCGGTAAACCAAACCAAACCTGCACAATGAAGTTGCTGCAACGGACTATGACGGGTTATTGTTGCTTGGGCTCTTCTGTATTCCATCTATACGAAATGCTCAACGATAGCGGAGTCCGAAGCAGCACACTTGCAATTCAATTGGATTAACTTCAATGTGACTTGATTATGTCACACTTGATGCTGAAACCATTTATGACAGTGAGAACATACGATCGCACGGAAATTTATTACAACTGTTGTCATGGCTGAACAACTGACACCGCATCCAAAGTTTGACTATAAACAATAGGGGTACTATGATTGGCACTGCAAAAGTTGGTTCAACAAACAAGTTGGCAGGAAAACTAAATGAAATAATTTATATACCTGCCAATGAATAGTTTGCTGAAAGAAGATACTAACAAATGCGTCTCCACTAATTCTTGATTGAACGTTAAACAAGCGACCTGAGATTACTTCTCCATTCCAGAACCACAAATCATTCAATATGCTACGCAAATATTCAAAAATCTTAAGTTCTCAAACAAGTTTTCCCTTCCACAGGAAAATCTCCACGATAAACTTAGTTGGTTTTTGGCTTTACTCACCGATTCCCAGTTCCTCCTTTTTTTGCCTCCCGGAATCGGATGCACGAAGAAAAGGTAAATCTTATCCCACCGGGTTTTTCCGGACAAGTGTTTGAGTTTCCCATCAAAATCCCCTCGCACCACAGTGAAACACAAACACAGGTATGGCTTTCGTCGGAATGGGGCAACCACCTCTCAAACAAATTATTTTAAGAATGTTTAGTTTCCGTCCTAGTTTTCCGGTGTGTTCCTTCGGCAAGAACAACCAACCGGAACCAAATCCGGAAGGTAGTGAAAGTCAACGAAAAAGTTTCCCCCCTCCCCGTTGTTACCTACCTCGGGGAAAAACTATGTGCGGGAAAGGAAAAAGGAAGCTGACGCTTCTTGAAATAGTCACGTACCCGGTCGATCAAGGAATTTCTGCAAAAAGTTCATGCATGTGGGGGGAAGCTGGCCATAATGTCAAACTCCATGCATTTGCCCCAGAACGGGGAGAATTTAGAATGATGGCAGATACCGACAGGGACCGAATGGGAGTGTACCATTTGTTGGCCAAAATCTCCTACAAAGAAGGACATCCGAGTTGATGGAAAAAGTTTGATCCTTTCGTTCTTCGGGCTCGTTATCGGTTTTCGTCGGATGGAAGCGTTGCAATAGTTTCAAATTTGTCAGATTGTTTTGCCGGCTTGCTCTCGGAGACAGATATGGAATAAACTTAATTTAAGTTAAACAAACTTTCTTTTTTTTTGGGTGAATTCTCAGACAGCCAAATATCGTCAAACTCAGCGTAATTTTTCTTGGGAAGTAAATAGTTTGAAAAGCGCTTTTCATCACAGGCAGAAACGTTTTCCTCGATGACCGGGAGAATGGAGACCAAAACTTTCCTCCCGGCTACATCCGCAGGATCGAAAAAGAAAAGAGAGAAGAAGAACACTTCCAAAGACATTATTCATCCGAAGCGTTCGATGAAATTTTCGATCCCAAGGAAAAAGTTGCTCCACTGGATAAATTCCTACCATCGGCCGTCCACATCCTTCCATATTTCCTTGAAGATACGAATTTCCGCAGAAATTCGATTTGCCATACCTCGGTGCAGAAGCCGGAATTCCCACCCCCACCACAAAGGCGGTTCCTGCATCCGCATTGCAGCAATTTCCAACCGTCTTCGCCGAGAACTTTTCCTACGAGCTATTCCTTATCCCCCCTCAACCAACAATGTTTTTGGGGGAAAACTGGAAAACTAAACCGAAACTTACGAGTGTAGAAAGTAAGTGAAATTTATTGTCCACCTTCCTGTTGAGGTTCCTCCGCCCACAGCCAGCAGAGAAAAACGTGTGAACTCTATCAAAGCCCTACATCATGCGGAGATTGTTTCTCCGTTTCCTGTCGAAGTTTAAGGGTAATTAATTTTCCTCGCTCGTTATATGATTTCATCCCCATCGCAACGATCTAGATGGCAAAGTAAGCCAGCAGGTGAGCGCGTTCGAATCTGCCACAGGCCATCAGCAACAGCAACAGCAGCAATCCAATGTCTACCAGACATCGACCAGCCGCACCACAGTCACTCAGCAACAGCAGCAGCATCAGCAACAACAACAACATCAGTATCAACGGAGCAGTAGCGGAACCCGCTTGGGTGGAAGGACATCGGAAATAAGTACTTATCGCCACGATCGCGACCATTGATTGGTGTAGCACAATAACTGGCACAATTTCCACATTTGTTTTGTGTGTGTTTGTTTTGTTATTCTATTTATCCCGCAGGTACGCCGGTCAAGGTCGAGTATCTCAGCGAACCGGAAACGTCATCGGACAACACCCGGTGGACGGTGATGGCACAGCTGTCGCCGAAGAAGCAGGACGGCATCGGACCGATGACCAGAGAGGGGATGCCGCTGACGCTGAGATCTGTAAGGGTTGATTTTATTTAGATGTTTTTTGTTTGAGGTGGTCCTTTAGAAAAATGATTTCATATATTTGAGGTTGGTATGAAAAAACGATGAAATTTCGTGAATTAATTAGTCGTTATAAAATATCATCCATGACAGCAAAATATGTTGACAATTCTAGAAGACCACCGATCTTAACGTAGCTTTTCAAAAACAAATGACCTGTGCGCCAACTATCTAAGTTATTGTTAACTTAAATTTGTTGATTGTACTAAAACCAACAACAAGCTTCAGAAAATCGGATTAAGGCTTATTCTCGACACAATCTGAACACCCCTAAATACGTATATCTTTGGAAAAACTTCATCAACGCGTGAAATATTTCGCAGACTGATGAACGTGTGTCTGTTCATTGTGTCAAATCAACTTTTGGTGATACTATGGACTGTTCCAGAAAGTATAAGCACACTTTCAAAATAATATAAGAGTCATGATGTAGAAGGAGATGTTCACTTATCGCCATGCACGAAGATTATGAAATAAGTCATGTTTTTTTAGTTTTAATAATTTTATTTGGCAATTTGATTTTAATTATTTAATTTAATAATTTGATATTTGTATTTTGGTTTTATATGATATTTACTCCCGTTTAATCAAAATATTTAATCATAGCCAAGACTCCAAACTTTTACTCGAACATGACCCATTAGCTTCTGCCCAGTGGTACTTCCCACCATTTTGACCACTTTTGGCAAATCTTTTTTAAATTTTTGGATGTCGTCCGCTGGTTTTATGAATATTCAAAGCTTTGCTTTGGTAAAGGCCCAAAAAGTCTCGATTGGCCGTGCCTCCGGGCAGTTCGGCGGATTCATGTCTTTCGGCACGAGACATACCTTTTGACTTTTGTACCATTCTAAAGTATCCTTTGCGTAATGACATGACGCCAAATCAGGCCAAAACACTACTTGACCTTCGTGCTGCCTGATCAACGGCAATAATCGCTTCTGGACACATTCCTTTCAACCGATTTCTGAGTGTTCATCGTCTCCGTTGTGATGTACGGACTAGATGTTCTACCACACTCGCATATTGCTTGACAAACCATAACCTTCCTACAGATTTTTTCGGTAAAAATTGCCTTTTCCGTTTCGGGGATGTCTTTGTCTTCGTTTACAGTATAGAATTGTAGTCCGGGAAGCGTTTTGTTATCTAGTTTCACATACGTTTCATCGTCCATTATTAAACACCCAGAATTTCTACACAATAACGAATCGTAGAGTTTGCGGGCCCGTGGTTTCACGAAAGCGGCCTGTTTTGGGTTCCTTTAGGATTTTTTTCTGCTTCCGGTATGTTTTGAGCCCAAGTCTTTGGCACGCATGACGTTACTCGACGAGGTCCCTAGTTTTTTCACAACATCCCGAACGGAAGTCGCTGGTTTTCGCTTGTAGGCATCCCTGATCTTTTAATCGACATTCGGACTAACTGGACCGGATTTCCGACCACTCTTCGGCACAAGGAGGGTCCGCTCACAGTGCACCATTTGTGCACGATACTTTTTCGTTGTTCCGGAGTAAGACCGCGCATTTTGATAGGTAACACAAAACTGAGCACTTTTTTGATGCTTTGTCATTCAGAAACGTGCAAACAAGAGGACGCAGCCAAAACATGTTGAAATATTTCATCATATTCAAAGTGACCGTTAAAATAAGGTGTGCTTATACTTTCTGGAACAGTCGTTACACGCTTTTAGATCGAAGATGGCGTCAAAAGAAGAGCAAGTGCGAAAAGCAATTGTGTGCGGTCGCAATGAAAATCCGGATCTATCAGTAAGAAAGCTTGCAAAAATCTTGGTTTCCCTGCAAGCACCCTCCATAACGTTCTTAAATATTTTGACACACGTGTCAGCCAGAAAGGCTGAGAACAAAAACGGATCTCAGCAAGCACCAGCATAAGGTAATAAGGTTTGTTCACGACAAAATCTGGATAGATTAAATTTGGAATAAAACAAATTTGCTGTTAGTTCAATCCAAGATGCGAGAAATATTTCGCAGACTGATGAACGTATGTCTGTTCATTGTGTTAAATCATTTTTTGGTGATACTACAAGCTTTCCGATCGAAGATGGCGTCGAAAAAAGAGTTAGTGCGAAAAACAATTCTCGAGTACTTCTTCAAATGGAGGTGTGTAACATTTGGACAAAACTGAAAAAATCAGCATTGAACTTTTTTAAGTTTATTTTTATTCCTATTTGAAAACCAGACATGTTTATCCCAATTAAATTCCACTGAATGATACACTGGTAAAGGAAATAACATCACTGTGCTTAAAAATTACACTACACTCAGCGAAATAAACTTTCGATATTCATAAGATTACATTATGATTATTTGCTATAAGAAATCAGTATGAATTTCATAAATTTATCTTAAGAAATATAATGATGTTGAAAAAATTAAAATATGGAGCAACCTGGATACGAACTTTGAACGTTGATGTTGTGAGTCCAGTGACTTGCCCACTAGTATATATCGACATTTGTAATCAAGAAAGCTTAAAGGCGTACAAGAACAACGTCGGGTGAAACAAAATCCGTTCATAAGTCAGCCTTATGAAATTCTAAAGCATCGTTCATAAGCTGAACCTTATGAAATTCATAAGATTATTTGGTTGAGTGTAGGAGTGAAAATTCAACTTTCATTTATAAAAATTGTTCTTACAACGGTCGGCAATAGAAAAAGATAGTACGTTATTTTGCTAAGTCAGTATGATAGTATGTCACTTGCCTCAAAATGATACGTCATTCTTCGAATGACAGTGTTGTAACGTCAAAATGTTACGACAAGTTGTCATATTTCACACAGATACGTTGAACTTATCAAAATGACGTATTATTTTTTTCTGCAACAAAACGTTGTAAAAATATCTTTTGTTTTTGTAGAAAATCTAAATTTTTACTAAAAAAAAAAATCTAAATTTTTAACCTTGTGGTATAAGGTCTTTTACTAACGCGTCGTATTCAAACGATATAACAATGATTCGCAAGTTACTTTTCAACACAAGCGGCGTATGTACATTATTCTCAAAAATTGAAAAAGTTATGTTACAACGTTTTGTAAAAAGTTAGTTTAAACTTTCAGAAATAATCCATCAGAAAGTTTAACAAATATGGGCATATATACATGATTTTTTAAAAACATGTCATAAACAACGAGTTTGTTTATATTTTGTGACTAACGTCCTTTTGAAAGAGTACGCGAGAATTAGTTGTTTTATCATACACAAGAGCAAAATATGTTGAAAATTCTAGAAGACCACGGTTCTTGAAACGTACGTCTCCGAATCCTCTGAGATAGAAAAATTCAAATTAAAAATTTTTGATGCTCAATCTTTAGCCATCGGATTTTAATGCGATTAAATAGATCACAAAATTATCCTAGTTTGTGGATCTTCACTGGTTATTCCAAAAAAAGTTACCCTAGCAAAGAAAAATAAAAAGCTGGTATCATATAAGTAGCAAGTTCTGTTATCTCAGATATCGTTTTGATTTCCGCTGCATCGCATAACATATTTAGTTATCACCATTTATTTTATCATATGTTATCATATGCAACTTATTATTTTTGACGAACGATAATAGTTGAATTCCAAACTATAAGTTTCAGCAGCATATATGAACAAGAAATAATGCTTTTTTTAAAAGATTTTTTTCAGAAATTAAAGTACGAACTTGATTTAAAATTCATAACATTGTTTGAAACTATTTCAATTAATTTGTGTACAGAACAGAATTTGTAATCAAGATGTTCGCAGTGATAATAAAATAGGCTATCATTATAGTACTCAACGAGTGTTTTGTTGTTGTTATTCATTCTGTTATTTTGGCTGTTTATTCAGCCTCAATGATAACATATTAAGTTATCAAACAATGACAATTTGGTATAAGAATTTGTAATCAATTTTGTATAACCCTTTGCTCGGGTACGGATTTCAAAGTGGAAGTTCTTGCACTCAAAAAATTCGACGCGTCTCATCCACGTGAAACGCACGTAATTTTCGTCCACTGCCAAAACCAGTAATAAACACGTAGAATTCACGTAAGAGCTACGTGATTTCTACGTCAATCCACATTCTACGTGAAAATCATATAATTTTTACGTGGTTTTTCACGTACAATTCACTGGCACGTAATTTTCACCTGATTCTACTGAAGAAGATTTGGTTACGTGTTCAGGTGAAAGTTACGTGAAATTTCAAGTGGAAATAACGTGACGATTTTTTTGAGTGTGGGTAAGTACCTAAAGGGCGATACGGTCAAAATTTGGTCAATATCAACTTGACGTATTTCTTTCAATTTTGCATTTAAAAAACCTGAACACCCCTCATTTTGAAGGTGTGTGTGTGTAGAATGTTGCTCCTATTTTGATTTTGGAATTCACTCTTCAGTTGTCAAAATGCCGTCCAAGCAAGAAGAGCAGCGTATCAAAATTTTGCTCGCGCATCGCGAAAATCCGAGCTACTGCACGCAAAGTTGGCAAAATCGCTAAAAGTTGCCAAATCAACCGTTACAAATGTAATTAAAGTGTTTGGGAACGTTTGTCGACAGCCAGGAAGTCTGGATCGGGGAAATCGAAAACCGGAAGCCGCTGAGACGACAAAGAGAGTTGCCGGTAGTTTCATGCGAAACCCTAACCTATCTCTCCGAGATGCCGCAAATAAGCTGGGTGTATCGTCTACAACCGTGCATCGAGCCAAAAAACGAGCCGGACTATCGACTTACAAGAAGGTAGTGACTCCAAATCGCGATGATAAACAAAATACGACGGCCAAAGCGCGATCCCGGAGGCTGTACACGACGATGCTGACGAAGTTTGACTGCGTGGTAATGGACGACGAAACCTACGTCAAAGCCGACTACAAGCAGCTTCCGGGACAGGAGTTTTATACGGCAAAAGGAAGGGGAAAGGTAGCAGATATTTTCAAGCACACGAAACTGTCAAAGTTCGCAAAGAAATATCTGGTTTGGCAAGCCATCTGTACCTGTGGCTTGAAAAGCAGCATTTTCATAGCTTCCGGGACTGTCAACCAAGAAATTTACGTGAAAGAGTGTTTGAATAAACGTCTGCTGCCTTTCCTGAAGAAACACGGTTGTTCCGTACTGTTTTGGCCGGATTTGGCATCTTGCCATTACGGTAAAAGGCCATGGAGTGGTACGCCGCCAACAACGTGCAGGTGGTTCCCAAGGACAAGAACCCTCCCAACACGCCAGAGCTCCGCCCAATTGAGAAATACTGGGCTATTGTCAAGCGGAACCTAAAGAAGACCAAAAAACTGCTAAGGACGAGCAGCAGTTCAAGGCAAACTGGCTTTCTGCGGCGAAGAAGGTGGACAAGGTGGCTGTACAAAATCTGATGGCAGGGGTCAAGCGTAAGGCCCGGCAATTCGGATTTGGAAAAGCGGAAGCCTAACTGAATATTTTTCCTGAATTTAATACTAATTGAACTTGAAAAAGAAATTTAATTTGATTTTTTAAATAAACGATTTCACCGATTTACACGCGTTTTCCCTTGACCAAATTTTGACCGTATCACCCTTTATCCAGGGATGGTAGGCAAAATATTTTCAGATGCTATACATGGCAGGCGGTAAATCAAACTTCATTATTTAGCAAATCTAGGTCATCCGAAGAAATTTCAAGGATTTTTTACAATACTGGCCACTAAACGAGGGTCTGCGGGTTCCGAGTTCCCCCGAAAAAGTGGTCATATTCAAAGCTTTTCAAGAACCAGGATTGCAACATATCAAACAACATGATTTCGCAAACAAACTATCTTCAGAAGACATTTTGAACTAACCACTTGGAGTGGCCCTCGGGAGTTTGAGTTCCTCCAAAAAGAGGCCCCTATTCAAATCGTTGCCAAAACCTGGCTTGCGACACATCAAACTTCATCATTTTGCAAAAACGAGGTCATGAAAAGACGTTTTGAGGATTTCTGACTATACTAGCCACTCAAGAAGACCCTGTGGGATTCAATTTCCTCCGGAAAAGTAGCCATATTCAAATATTTTCTAAAACAAGGCTTGCGATGCATTAAATTTTATGATTGTATGCATGTATGTAAGGTAGCCACCATCCCTTCTAAGAATTTGTCATGTATGCAGCTCCACTTAATAGCAATATCCAATTGAGTTACCGGTTTGCATTCACAGTAACGCTGTAACTTGCGATGCATTAAATTTTATTATTTTGCAAAAACATGTCTTCAGAGGACATTCTGAGGATTCCTGACCATTCTAACAACTTAGGGAGGCCCTGTGAGATTCCGACAGACTACAAACTCTACGTATTAAACTTCATGATTTTGCAAAACTTTGTTAATGGAGTGGCCCCACGGCATCCGAATTCCTCCGGAAAAGTGTCCAAACTCAAATTGTTTTCCTAAAGGGTCAGGCACCCCCAGAATGTCCTTCACTGTTGTTTGCCTTGTTTTAGAAAAAATGATTATGGAAACGTTTCGGGAGGAATTCGTATCCCGCGGGGTCTCCTCAGAGTATGGTCAAAAATCTTCAAAACGTCTGTTCATGACCTAGTTTTTTCAAAATCATGATACTTGATGTGTCACAAGCCAGGCCACTTTTCCGAAGAAAAAAAAAACTAGAACTCCAGAGGGTCACCCTAAGTGACCAGTGTGGTAAGCTCAAAATGTCCTCCGAAAACCTAGTTTTGCAAAATCATAAGAATCTGATATGTCGCAAGCCAGGTTTGGAAAAGATTTGAATATGGCCACTTTTCCGGAGGAATTTGGATCCCGCAGGGCCTCGCGTAGTGGCCAGTGTAGTCAGAAATCCTCAAAATGTTTTCTGATGACCTAGGTTTGCTTGATCATGAAGTTTGATTTGCCACCTGCCATGTTTCGCATCTGAAAATATTGTGTCCTCCGTCCCTGGATAGGTACGTCTTACCCCCAGTACTCCCACTTTGGATGCCAAAACTACGGATATTTCTGAATGAACCAGTGCAGATACACAAATAAGGATAATTTTGTGATCTATTGCAAGAATCCACATCAAAATTCGATGGCTAAATATCATAAATTTTAAATTTGAATTTTTCTATCTCAGAGGGGTTGGGGACGTACGTGTTAACGAAGTTGCTCAAAACCAACTGACCTGTGTGCCAACTAACTATCGAGGTTAAAGTTAACTTTAATTTGATGATTGTATTACAGCCAACAATTGGAATGTTACTTCTGCCTGGCAGATCAATATTTTATATATTGCATAAGCTCCTGAAAAATGGTTTATTCTTATTCTTAACTAAAACTGAGGGGGATAAAACAATTTACTCCTATGGGAAAATATCCAACAGTATTTCAAGCGGAAATTTATGCAATTATGGAATGTGTTTATATCTGCCTTAAGAGAAAGTATAGATTTACAAATATTTGTCTTTTCAGATAGCTAGCAGCTTTAAATGCAGTTAAAAGCGTATACATGCCAGGTCAATGTTGGTTGGGAGTGCATCCTATTAACTGTTAGAGCAACTGGCAAGTGGGAACGGATTCAATTTGTACTGGGTTCCCGGACATTGCGGAATAGAGGGAAATGAAATAGCGGATAGTCTGGCCGACGCTGCGTTCACAGGCCCGGAGCCATTCTGTGCAGTTGCAGACTGTTCTCTAAAGATGGAGTTTAAGCAGTGGGAAATGTCTATGGTACAAGCAAACTGGAATACCACAGATACATCACGACAAGCAAAAAGATTCATAGTGCCGAGTGAGAAAAACACTCTAAACCTACTTAAATTAAACAAAAAAATCTGAGGGTGATAACTGGTCTATTCACTGGCCTCTGCCCTAGTAGATACCACTTGCAAAAAATGGGTAAACTTGAACACTCGCGATGCCGATTTTGCCAACAAGAAAGCGAAACTTCAGAACATTTGCTCTGCGATTGTAGTATTTTATTTAGGACTCGGCTTCGAATTTTAGGAAAAGGGCTTTTAAAACCCTATGAAGTCTGGCAGTTAAGTCCCAGTAAGGTAATAGACTTTATTAGACAAGTCGTACCTACCTGGGACAAAATGCAGGCTCAGACGTTGCCCATGACATCACAATTGTGATGAGTAAACTGATCTGCTAATTCAAATGGGTCATACCACAATACTCCTCTAATTGGTCGCAGTGCTAAAAACTAATACTGAGACCCAACAAAAAATTAACTAATACAATGTCAAATTAATCACAATGCTAAAAACAGCATTTTCAAAATCGCAGTTAGTTGTGGCCTTTATCGTATTATGCTTAATTTTAATCGCAAAGAATGCAAATTTTCGACTTTTATACGATGTGTCATTTATTCATCAAACTGCGTCGCAAATTTAATATACATCGCTAACCTTTTTAAATCGAATTTGTTATTACATATTAAATTGCATATGATATCAAATAAACTCGTTAAAGAAAACACAATGCAATTTGCACGTATATGGCCTCAACTTTTGCACGTATGATCCATATTTTTGCATTCTATACGATTTGTTTACTTGCATATATGTTTGTATATCATAAAAACAACTTTCAATATACGTGCATTTTGGTTGTCTGGCAACATCAAGTATTTTCAGGCGGCTTAACCGCAGCAGACCGGTCAATGAAAGGATGGATGTCGACATGTTCTTCAGCTTTTTCGTGACCTTGGCGATCAGCTGCTCCTCCGTTTTGGCCACAAAATATTATTGGAATAGATCCTCGAAAGGAAGTTTCTATCCGTCGTAGCTGGAGGATGGTGGGAAGAAAGCCGGTGTTCGGTACAACCGGTGATCATCCAGAGATATCTTGGCATAATGGGCACAAACCAGGTCCATAAGACCACATCCTTCTTTACGTGATACTTCTTGATGAAGCCGACAGCTTCCGGCAGGCACTTTGTACTGTATATCTACTCGTTTACCACAAGTCCCGAAGGAAAGAACAGCGGCTTGGACATTCCCTTCTCGCTGATCGTTAGTCACAGAAGGATTTTCTTCGGAAATTTGACATCAACTCATACCTGCTTAGTGGGAGATGTAAAGCATCCGGTCTCTGCCAGACGTTGCCGTCCAGTGCAGGTCCAAGTAGTTCATGTCATCCAGTATGACAACGACGTCTCACTTCGCCGGAAAGATGCTTTTCATCGGCCCCTTCAGCCGCTCCTTCCAGGTGATTGCCTGCCGATCTTCCTAGAGGGTTTGAGCTGTTTAGTGGAATACCTGTAATTAGAAATTAGAAGAAAAATTAGTATTTTCCATTTAATTCTAACTACCTTTGCTAATATCAGGGAAGACCGGTTGTCATCGTACAGTTCTCCACAGCCTGTACCATGAGAGTTAAAATCTCCCATGATCAACCGTGGAGTAGGAAGGACCGAACAAATATCTGAAAGTTGTTTTCGGTTAATCGAGGCTCTAGGAGGAATATATACAGAAGCAATGCAAAGGCTTTTATTTTTAATAACAGCCTGACATAGAACAACTTCAATACCTGGAATCGTAGGAAAATTCACTCTATAGAAGGAGTAGCACTTTTTGATCCCCAAAAGTACTCCCCCTCCACGCGAATCTTCACGATTAAGACGAATAATATTGAAATCATGAAACGGAAGATTATCCACCAAAGGAAATGATTGCTGCAAGGAGGGGCCACTTTATAGTTAATTGCTTCCAAAACGTTTTCACTGTGGGAAGCATTGCAAGAACACTGCTTTTATGAGGGTCAGACATTTCCAGATACTTGAATATACCTTCAACAATATCATCAAATGAGAACTGTCTTCGTGGAGAAGGCACTTCTGTTCTTAAAACCGGTGCGCCATGGGTTTTTGATGTCCCCGGAAGAGATGGAAAGTCCTGGATGTAGCTAATGCTACGAAATAACGTCGAGAAGGTTGCACAGTATGGTATTTACAAAGTTTTTTTAGTGCTTCAAGTGCCTGACCACATACACTTGACTCGCCGATGACGTTGATATACCAGCGAGAAATTGTACGGATGTGCGGGAGAGCATTCTGGAATACTTTACGGACGTAGTTGTAACCCCTTGGAGAGTAAAAGTGAAGCGAATTTCCGCAATTCCTGGATTGCAGCTCCGAAAATAGTTCATTTTTGTGTTGTTGAGTGCTTAAATTTGGAGTCATTAGATTTGGAAAATTTTCGAATTCTACTGGAAAATTAGATAAAAACCTCTATTAGAGCCTAGATTAAAAGTAATTTTGAAGTTGAACATCACCTTCATGTTTTTCACCGCCACCGATGGTAGCTTCACTTTTGCTGTAGGAGCAGTAGCGTTTAAATTTTCGACGGAGCCGCCGAAATCACCGACGTCGCTGGTGTTGATTGCTGTGCCGTCATCACGGCGGCCCACACTTCGAAGGGTACAGCCACCGGAACCATCGAGTTGGCTCTGATTCATCTACTTCTTTTTCTTCTTGTTGCCCTGGGCCTGGGCAACGGTATCGGTCCTGCCTTTGAGTAGCGAAAAAAGGTTGCTGCTGTCAGCCGACCGCTTGCCACTGGGTTTCTGTCCACCACTTGGGCCAGGTTTGCCCATACCAACACGCGGATACGCGAAAATCGCGAAGGTAATGAAAAACTGTAAAATTTCCAACAGCGGAAAACACCATCAACGCTTGTTCAAAATCAACTGATTAATCCATTAGCATCGTAAGTAGTAGTAAAATTGTGTTTTATTTATCCATTTTGTTGTCTTATATATCTAGTTTTCAGAATTAAAGTGTTTCAGCCCATTGACTTTCAGCTTTATTTAAATTTTTTATGTGTTCAATAACGTGTGTGTTGTGTTCTAATTATTTTTGTTTTCCAGTTCAGCCCTTGGGGCATTGTTTAGTTAAAATTTGATAACCTACCTAAGCTACAACTAAAACTACAATTTGAAAATCCTAGGGTGGGAACCAGATTCCGAATGATCTGGTGATCCGATGTCAGAGCAGCGTGCCCTGTACCGATTGATAGACTCACTAAAACGATCGTCGAGCATTTTTATCTCGGCCAGACGGTGGACCTCAGATGTTCTTGTCCTCGGAGGGGTGTTCATTATCATCCTGAGGAACTTATTTTGAACACGCTGAAGTTTCAGGTGATGTGTTTTTGCGCAACTCTCCCAGATTGGCATGCCGTACTCAATGACTGGAAGTATGATTTGCTTATAGATAGCAAGCTTGTTTTTCAGGGATAATGTAGACCTTCTGTTGATCAATGGGTACAGTAGCTTCAACAGAACGTTACACTTTGTGACAGTTTTGTCAACCTGTTCCCTGAAGATAAGCTTGCTGTCTAGAGTGACACCAAGATAGACAGCTGATTTGGTCCATTCCACCGTTGTGTTGTTCAGGCTTATTTTACAATTCTCAGGCAGGACAAGTCTGGGAGAATTAGAATGGGGAAACAGGATGACCTGGGTCTTCGCTGCGTTGATACAAATCTTCCATTCAGTGAAGTATGCTGACAGAACATTTCAGGCTTCGCTGCAGTTTCGCGGCAAGCGCTCTTATTACCCTACCATTGTGGACGACTGCGGTATCATCGGCGAACAACGACAGAGATCCATTTTCAGGGAGCAGGGGTATATCCGAGGTGAATAGATTGAAAAGAAGTGGACCTAATATACTTCCCTGCGGAACACCGGCGGAGATCTCCTGACTACCGGAAACTGCACCATGTAACGAAACACGGAATGTCCTGTCAGAGAGATAATTTTTAATAATCTTCACCAGGAAGATTGGAAGATTGTATCGCTTGAGCTTGTACACCAAGCCATCATGCCACACATTATCGAAGGCCTTCTCGATATCGAGAAGGGCCATAGCGGATGTTTTCAGAAACAGACTTGTTCCGCCTGAGGATGTTCATGACTCGATTAAGTTGATGGACTGTTGAGCGACCATGCCGGAAACCGAACTGCTCATCCAACAGGATATTGAGCTCGTCAGCAGATGTTAGAAGCCGACGGTAGATCGCTTTCTCAAACAGTTTAGATAGACCTGAGAGAAGGCTGATTGGTCTGTAGCTTCTGGAACATGAAGGATCTTTCCCAGGTTTCCGAATGGGGATGACTTTGGCTGACTTCCAGCACGATGGGAAGTAGCCAAGACGGAGGCATTGGTTAAACACCACCGCCAGATGGTTGTAGAACTGGGGGCTCAATTGCTTGAGCTCCAAGTTCATGATGTTGTCGAAACCTGGGGCCTTCATGTTCTTTGAATTCCATTAGCAGTTTGTTGACTGCCTTTTATATGTCCGGTTGCTACGCGTTGCTAGGCTGTCCACGGTAACTGTAGTTGCTTGTTGCCCGACTACTACGATAGTGTCCAACAGCAATCGAAAACTCAGCCAATCTAGGGCAGCGCTAGCTGTGATCTGCTAACATCATGTTCATTGTAAAGCGGAAATCAATGTCAATCAATGTTGACGATTTGTTTTACATACCTTGTTGACAAAATGGAGAAATGGCGCATTAAAAGTACTCAAGTTTTCAATTCATTGATGTGTCGATTCGGACACAATTTTTCTTGACGAAAAATCAACTATCAACGCAATTTTTCAAATCAATTTTTCAACCGAAAAATTCTGCTGTAGAACGAATCTGGTTGTTGTATCCAAAATCCCAGAAAAAAGGCGCACAGGTCTATTATAACTTTATTCAATTATTAAATATTTTATTCCATAACAATATTCATAACGCAACATCTTTCTCACAACAGGAAGTGGACGAAACCAACCAAGCCAAGTGGTACAAAAAGATGTACCAAACCCTGCACAAAGCACGTAACGACGGTAAATATCACTCCTGCAATTTAATTTCATTGTTCTATTTCGTTCTTTGTCTAATCAGCCGATAAGTATACCAACTTTCCATTCCCCAGCGTATATCTTCATCATCGTTCGTCCGTGCGTTCGCGCGCTCCCTAATCAATTCGTCTGTACTTTGTGTCCGTTTTCTCTCGTTATTGATTCAATCAAAACTTTCTCCCCCCTTGTTGCTAAACTCATAATTTCATGCGAACGAACCGGTATAGGAACAACAACAACGGGACTTAGCGAGGACGATTTGTATTCGGACAAAAATTCTGCGTATCCACTCGATACAAGTGAACGAATGAAACAGGAGAAGTTTCGTTCGCAACGAGAACATTGTCTGCAATCAATTATTAAAATTCCCTTTCTTGACAAATTACACCAACTGCAATCACGAACCGCAATTACAACCGAACTCAAACTGCAACAACTCTTTGCAACTTTCCCCCGCACTTGGCTTCTGGTCCCACCCACCGCCCGGATCGACTCGAGACAATGAACGGGAGAACTTTCGTCGCGCTCATAATGGCAAATAGTTGTATCAAATTAGTAGGAACTTTAATTCTCGAAAGATTCCTTCCTTCTCGTTGTGAGGAAATTCAAACACACAAGAATTAACGACTTTTTCCACCCGCCGTTTGACGCTGGCTGAGCTGCAGGATTCTTTGCGATAGTTTTGCCAAACGTTCGTAGAATTTCAGCAGAATGTCCGATGATGGGTTTTCCTGGAATATGGAGGGACTTTAATGTTTTGAATTTGAAATTGGAATTTCTTAAAATACCTGACCGGATGTCGGGTGAGGAGCCGTTACCAACATCAGAAGAGCAGTGAGGAACAATAGGTGGAACAGGTTTGAGTAGTGCATGGTGAATCGATGTTCTACAGTCATGGCCACTACCTTTTATAGCACGATGGAAATTCGCTGATCTAACAAGTTGTATGTGATACACAATTTACATGCAACCTTCAATATTGTTTTGCATGTAAAGATGATTTGATCAACACGCCATTTGTGGAAAAAGCGTTTAGGTTCAATAAAACTCGTTCTAATAACGTTTGCATTAAAAAATTGACGTTTTTTATCGGATGGTGATAAAAAGCTAAGACAATAATTGCTTTGATAAATTTCCCATGGAAGTAATTATTTAGCTTATTGCCAAAAATCTACGCCCTTGCGAGCTGCCTTCCGGCAGTTAACCGGAACATTGGCCATGTTTTGGAGTTCTTTTTTTGTTTTATTTATCAATTCCTCCTCAGTTTTCGCGCCAAAATTGTTGGAGTAGATCTTACGCTTCCGGTTGGCCCAGAAATTCTCGATGGAACGCAGCTGGGGGACGTTGGGCGGGTTCGCCAACTTGGGTTTCACATCGATATTCAGCCGCTCCATCTGCTCCAACAATTGCTTCGAGTAGTGGGCTGACGCCAGATCCGGCCAGAACACCACGTCTTCGTCCTTATGGTATTTCTTGATGAACGAACCCAACTTGCGGCAGCCATTTCGTACTATAAATTTCCCCGTTCACGTCTAGTCCGGAGCGGAAGAAGAGCGGCTTTGACATCCCCTTTTCGCTGATTGTCAGCCACAGCAGCACCTTCTTGGGGAACTTGGTGTGTGAAATGAACTTCACCTCGGAGCCCGCTTCCTTCATGGGGGAAGTAAAATACAAAGTGCCCTGACAGTCGTTGCCATCCAGGGTGAGGTAGGTCTCGTCGTCCATCACCGCGATCCGCCGGGAAAATCGAGTTGACCATCTTATTCAGCCGCTGCCGCTGCGTCATTGCCTGCAGCTCTGAAACCAGTGGACGTGACTTCCGCTTCCTGACATGTTTGTTCATATTCGCCAGGTAGTGTTCCACTGTTTGTCCGGTTGAACCGACCTCCCTGAATTGTTGGTTTCATTCTTATTGTTAGCAATTAGAAGAACGGACAGCTTGGTCACCGTCTGTAGATGGATCTTTTGATGTTCAGGAAAAACATTGACGATCTTTCCCATTTTCAAGCATTGCGATGTGATGTACGCCTTAACTATCATTGTTTTATGACGGCCTGCCTTGAAAAATACCGGTCCGGCGTAGTCAACGCCATTTTTCAGAAAAGGTTTGGTTGGTGTTACTCCACAGGCTGACAGATTTCCCATCAATTTGCTAGATGTTTTGGGCTTTGAACAAAACCACGTAACGCAGCTTCTTGTAATCGTTCCGATCGACGACCTTCCATCCAATATCCAAATGGTGATAAGTGCGGATGATTTGATTGGTGAGTGAAGGTTTCGGAAGGAGGTACGGATGTTTGATGTCAAAAGGCAGCGGAGAATTGTGAAGCCTTCCCCTAACTCGTAAGACTCCATCTTTGTAGATTGGATTCAGAGCAGCTATCTTCTTGCACGGTTCGTTAGATGGCCCAGAGCTTGCCGTTGAATGACTCTTTCAATTAGATGCAAGGCTGACCGAAGTTCTTGGATTGTGGGGTGAGGTTGTAGTACTTGTTCATTGTGGAACTTCATCCGGCAGTTTCGGATGAATCGCAATTACTAGTTGGAGTTTCCGGAATGAGCTGAACCTGGAAAACACCGCCAACTCTTCTTCGTTTATGGCTGGAATGGCGGTTATATTTACCTTTTTTAGTTCTGGAAGATCTTCGTCTTGGATGACAGTTGGAGTCTCCGATTGATACTGGGCGTTGTTGAGCAACGTCGGTCCACTCCACCAAAGTTCACTGGTACTTAGTGTGAGGGGAAGTTGTCCTCTAGATGTTAAATCCGCAATGGTTTCTTTAACCAGGCAAGAACCACCTGGCTGTCGCTCCACAGAACAATTTGTGATACTTCTAGTTGAAACGGAAACCAGTACGTTTACGAGCAACCGTGCAAGAAGTCTGGCACCGAATAGTTCTTTCTGTGGAATGCTCATCTCAGCAGATGGGGACACCTTTGACTTACTGCACAACAGTCTTCCAATTTCGGATAGCACCATTTTCTTTGTGGCTTGGTTGGCTTCCCGATCGGTTTGGTAGGAAATGAAGACAAATTCGTCACGGTGTGGACTCCAGACTAATCCCAATGTCTTCATCACATCAAGTACGGTGTTGTCGAAATGTACTAGCTTTTCACGGTCGAGTTCTGGAATATTTTCTAGGACTTCTGCATCGTTGGAACTCCATTTGTGGACGAGGAATCCACCCCGTTCAAGTAGTTGTTGAATTTGGATTTGACTTACTTTAGCTTCCTCTACGGTGTTCGAGCCCACGAGTTCAGATCGACGGTAATGAAAGCGAGGTAGTAGACGAATTCGTGTATCTGGGCTCATTGGTGACCGCCGATAATGACACCAGCAGAGAAATAAAAAGGCGCATTATGGCTGGTAATCGTGCCTACTTTGGACTCCGAAGGACGCTAAGATCGAACAAAGTTCGCCGAACCACTAAGTTGACCATCTACAAGACATTAATTAGACCGGTAGTTCTCTACGGCCACGAAACATGGACATTGCTAGTGGAGGACCAACGCGGCCTTGGAGTCTTTGAACGGAAGGTGCTGCGTACCATCTACGGTGGAGTGCAGATGAAAGACGGAACGTGGAGGAGGTGAATGAACCACGAATTGCACCAGTTGCTGGGAGAACCTCCCATCGAACACATTGCAAAAATCGGTCGACTACGATGGGCGGGGCATGTCGGAAGACAGCCCTGTGAAAGTGGTTCTCGAAAACGAACCTGACAGGTACAACAAGAAGAGGCGCGCAACGAGCAAGGTGGATCGATCAAGTAGAAGGCGACCTGCGGACCCTCCGCAGACAGCAGAGGCTGGCGAGTGACAGCCATGGACCCGAATAGAATGGAGACAACTTCTGTTTACAGCAGAGGCCACGCCGGCCTTAGTCTGATGATCTGGCGGACGATTCGGACGGCTAGCCGGACGGACTCACCTTCGTCATCACTAAGCTGCATCAGACATCTAGTTGCCAAGAATAGTGCTGCGGTTATGGGACAGCTGACAGTCACGGTTGTGAGTTCCAGATCGCGGAGAGGTTCTTCCGAGCTTGACCTCCAGAAAATACGTTGGAATCGTGTGTGTATTTGTGCCATGCGTATTTGCCGATACATTGTTGATACGTCGGCCGTGAAGACGATTTGATACTTCCGAAAACGACTCCCAGAACTGACAAAAAACTTCAGAAGTAGGATCCGCAAAGGCAGCTGAACACTGCTGGGAGGTTGACTCGTCATCAATGTTGCCTGCAACAACCCATCCAAAATGAGTTTCTTGCAGTTGCGGTTGCTTATCACTCAGTTGGAGACGACCCGTCTTAAGCAGTTGCAAAAAATGGGAGATACCATTTCCGGACGGAATATCGGATATCGGACGGAACGTGGAAGTTAGCCATCGGTAGGTTGGTGTCGAGAGACCACGATTCATTGTCGTGGCTGGGATAGCTCCTAGTCTGGAACCCTAGACAGGAACCCAATGATTGTACGAGTCCGTCGAAATGAATGGATTTCGTGTTACGGCGAAATCCGTTGAAGTAGCTTTGCTCACGATTCCGGACGAGCTTGCGTGTACGAATCAGTGTAGCGAACGAAAATAGTTCGTTTGTTGGCTGTATTTGAGCAGGAAGAGATACGGCCGTTCTTCCAGTTCATCTGAGCTGAAACTTCTATTTCGTCCGCGGCTGTCATAAGCATCACGGTTTTGGCCATGAATTGAGACGGTTGCGACAGCCAATCTGGGCTTTTCCACCAGGCCGAGCCATCCCGTAGTTGTGCAGGAGACATTCTGCTCGAAATTACATCTGCAGGATTTTCTGAACCTGCTACATGGGACCAGATACCTCGGACTGTAATGCGCTGAATTTCCGAACACCTGTTAGCCACATTCCATCTAGAGGGGTTGGCTGCTAATTGGTAGAGCGTATTCTCCGAATCCGTCCAGAAGAAGCTTGGCGAGTTTCGCTGATTGACTCATGAAGGCGCCGCACGAAGCGGAGGCTGATGATTCCACTATTTTTGGATTTACCTTTCGGATTAACATGGATGTCGCCCTCGGACGATACTGCCCGAATGTAGATGCAGGCTCCGTAGGCTCTTTCCGATGCGTCAGAAAACCCATGAATCTCAAGGCATACGACTTTCGTAGTTCCTATGACCCAGCGAGGGATGTTTATGCCTGGAAGATGATTTCTAAGCTGTCGCGAAGTTCTATCCACAAACGATGACGAGATTCAGTAAGCGTGTCCTTCCATTCACAACCTTCTCGCCATAGATCCTGCAGGAACAACTTTGCCTGAACCAGCACTGGGGCGACCAAGCCTGAAGGATCAAAGAGGCGGGCAATATCCGAGAGGACAGTTTGCTTGGTAATCGGATATTCTGTGTTGAACTTCGGCAAATGAAATTTTAGTACATCCGTCGAGACGTCCCATTGAAGACCAAGCTCGAAAAGGGTACGTTCATCCCTGAGATTATGCGGAACGACTGCCAGAATATCCAAATTGTTTGATGCCCACCTTCGGAGCAACAGACCTGCAGAATTAGTGATTTCGATAAGTTCCTGGCAGAGTATTTGGCCATGTCATCCATGTAAAAGTCACGACCAAGAACAACGGCGGCAGCTGAGTGGTTCTCTGATCCCTCCTCAGAAAGCTGTTTGAGACATCTCGTCGCGAGATACGGAGCCGAAGCTGTTCCTGTATGTTACCGTTATGAGCTGGTAAGTTTGCAGCTAGATGACGAATATCTCCATCGAATGCGTTGCAGCGATTGGTCGGACTTCCTTACCAGAAACTGCCGATACATTTTTTTTCGAAATCAGCGATGATGACGAACTGTGGTTTGCGAAATCTAAGGACAATGCTCAGAAGATCGTCTTTGACGACTGGACCAAGCAACAGTGCGTCGTTGAGAGAATGACCACTATCCGTTGGACATGAAGTATCGTAGACTACGCGCAACTTTGTGGTGCTGCTATCTGGTCTAACGATGCCACCTGCAGTAGGCAGCGAGTCATCTATAAGCTTCATATGTCCCAACTGCTCTCGTATTCTCGGATAAATTTTGAGTATGCTTCCTTCAGTTCGGGACTGGCGTTGAGACGGCGTTCCACTTCCCAAAATCTGGCAAGACTCCACTTCCCAAAATCGGGCCAGCTGATCTTCGATTGATGAGTTGATCGCAACGTGTACGACGTTGGCGACTTGCGGAGAAGGCACAGGGGTCTGACTTGTCCCGGACACCACCCATCCCAAAGCGGTATTCTGCAAAACGGGTGTTCCGAGGCTAGGCTTGATCTGTCCGATACGGAGAAGGTCATAGAAGATGTCGACGCCGAATATCAAGTCGATGGAGCCTGGTTTGTTGAAGGTTGGATCCGCCAGAACTGGATCTGCAGGCAACGACGTCTTGATTCGGCAACTCCAAAGTCAGCTTCGAAAGCACTTGAAACTGCCCATTACTTTTGGAATCCGCCCAATGAGACTGGATACGAATGATGGTGGTGTGTTTGGATGAAGTAGCCGAGAGGCTACTTGGATGAAGTAGTCGAGAGACCAACACCGCTGATTGGTACGAACTCCTTGCTGCGACGTAGCTTTAACCGTTGTGCGAGATGCTCCGAAACAAAGTTGCGCTGGGATCCGGGATCCAAGAGAACACCGGCCCAGAGCGAGGAACCAGATGAAGTGAAGACCTTCACTAGAGCAGTCGACAGCAAGACAGTTGCAGGAACGTTGAAGCGGGCTTCGGCGAAGATGCTGAGGGTGACTCCGATGACGAAGATTTGGTGGAAGGTCGGACCAATTGGGCACTTGGGCCGACAGTCCCTTGGTGCAGCATCGTATGGTGTCGTTGTTGGCAAACTCAGCGGGTAATTATCACACGCTACCAGGTAATTATCAGACGTGACTTCGATCACTTCGATGACACGTTTCGCATCCTTCGACAAAGACGATAGAAGGTAAGCACGGTGTGAGCACGGTAGTTCCTTTTGTTGTCGATGGTGACCCCAAGGTATTGGACGTCATTCATCCAATCTACGGGGCATCCGTTTACCCGGATGAAGCAATCGGGTGGAGGCAGAAGTTTCGGCGATGGTCGCTGCCGGAACAGGATAGCTTGGGTCTTTCCTTCATTGACTTTAATCTTCCAGCTGCTGAGGTACGTCACGTACGCGGTCACCCTTGTTGCAACCGGGACCGGTAGTTCATTGACCGTTTGCCATGATTACTCTGTCGTCCGCGTACTGCGCCAGACGGCAGCCAGCTGGAAGTTGAGGGACGTCCGAAGTGTACAGATTGTACAGAATGGGGCCTAGGAGGCTACCGGGGCACACCAGCTGGGATCGTTTTCGACGTTTTATCCGGAATGTTCGGTCGGTTAGGTAGCTCCTTACCATCTTCGTCAGGTAGCTCGGGAAGTTCGCCTACACAAGCTTGTGGATCAAACCATCGTGCCACGTTGTCGAAAGCTTTTTCCACGTCTACGAGGACCATGGCCGTGTTGGTGGAAAGTGCGTTGTTGCGGTGGATGATATTTTCCACTCGGACCAGCTGGTAGACGGTAGAGTGACCCCATCTGAAACCGAATTGCTCCGGTATTATGACGTGGTTCTCGTCAACGTGTAGCATCAGTCGCTGGAGGATGAGCCGCTCGAACAGTTTGCTGACAGCCGACAGCAACGTGATAGGTCGGTAGCTTGTAGGGGCAGTAGGGTCCATGCCAGGTTTAAGGATAGGGGTGACTTTCCCTATCTTCCACCTCGTTGGAAAATGGTCCAGCTGGAAGCACCTGGTGAAGATATTCGCCAGGAAGCGGAACGCCTGGCCGGAGAGTTTTTTCAGCACCAGGTTGAAGATGGCATCGTATCCGGCTGCCTTCATGTTTTTCCCGCACGTCACTGCTGCCCGAACTTCGTTTTCCGTCACTTGGCCGACGAAACGTTCGTTATCGACTTGCTCCACGAGCTGGCGAATGGATTGCTGAACAGCAGCTTCATGGGGACTCACCATGTTGGCACCGAGGTTGTGAGCCTCCACTAGTTTGTAGGCGATTGCGTTGGCCTTCTCCGACGGGGCTACCATGATGTGTCCATTGTCATCCTTCAGTGGCGGGACTCCTTTCGGTTTCTGTTTAAGAACCTTTGCCACCTTCCAGAATGGGCTCGAATGGTCGTTCATTTGTGCGATGCTGTTGGAAAACTGATGGTTCCTAATGGCCGACATTCGACCTCTGATTTGATGGCTGAGAATGGAGAGTTCTTCCTTCTTGATAAAGCATCCGGTGCGTTGAAACTGTCGACGAACTGTGTTCCGTTGCTGGATGAGTTGTCAAGTGTAGCGATCGATCTTCGTGTATTGCTTCCTCACTGGTATCCATCGGATGCAGGCTTCCTCTGCGGCGTGGACTGCTTCCTCGAATAGCCCGAGTTGGTTGTCGATGGCATCGACTGACGATACGTCCGGGTCATCAGGAAGGAGAGAGTCCACCCGACGACTGAAGTCCACCCAGTTGACTCGGTGGTAATCCCGTCTCATCGTCAGCGGGGCTGGTGTTGGATTGTAGTCCAGAGCTTAGCTCGTGATGTGTGACCGGCTCGACGGACAGTGCCAAGTCGGATGGAAACACATCTAAGGTGGATGTTCTTCCAGCTGGATAGGAAGGTCGGATCGTCGCCAAGTCGGATAGACACATACCTGAGCTAAGGTGGTCAGCCAGAAGGTTGCCGTTCTTGTTGGCCGAATGATTGCTCCACAGCGTGTGGCGAGCATTGAGATCGCCGGCCACTATGAAGCGAGATCGGTTGATGGTGAGCTTCTCGAGGTCTTCCACGAAGAGTTGGGAGGTGCCATCGCTGTCCACACACTGCCGAGGCATGTAAACGGCGAAGATCGTGATGTCTCCAGGGTGGGCGATGATTTTCACGCCGATGGCTTCGATGACGTTGGTCTTCGGGTGCGGTAGCCACTGCCACACCGCCGCCACTTGCGTTGGGACGATCCAGCCGGACGATGTTGTATTCCGGGAGCGAAAAGGTGATTTTCGGGTTTAGCCGGGTCTCCGAAATCACTCCCACGTCGATCTTTTGTCGATCAATCTTTTTCAGAGGGAGCATTCCAGTTGGATACACGGATGGTGCGGGGCTCAGTTGACCCCATACTTGCACACCATATATCCTAGGACCTCCACCTGGTCCGATTTTGTCCTGCACCGCAGAAGTCTTCCACGGAATTCCGTAAAGATGGTCCAAAGCTCGGCTGAGCTGTAGAGCGCATCATTGTTTTCCTCGGAAGGGGAGTCGGTTGGAGCAGCGGCCACACCAGCTCTGATTCGAGGGTCGGTACGCCTTGGTTGGTTTATCGCGGGGGTGGACTGAGGAGCCACGAACCTTGGAATTCCGGCAGGTGCCGAACTGTTCGGCAGCGCAGGGTAGTTTGCATCAGGTCGTGTTCCTCCTTCAGTCGATTGATGGGGATTTCCGGTGCCACCAGTGGAAGACCTCGTAGAACCACGCGGTAGGGCCGATCGGATGGCTTGTCATGCGTGTAGTACTCGAATCCCAGATCATCGAGATACTTGCGCACTTTATTGTAGTCGTTGGTGGTGGAGCAATGGACCCTTGTGCCAAACCTGGTGATTTTGTATGTTAATCGAGCCTTGCAGGGCTCCATTTTCGTGGCCAGCGTCGTGAAATCGACGTTTTTCACCACTAGGGGCGGTTGCTTGGGTGTCCGATTACTTTCCGGTGTGGAAACAATCGGTTGGGATACGTTAGCAAGCGCGCTAAAGGCGTTGCTACTCAGCCGCTGCTGATTCACGTCGGCGTCGACGTCGGGCTTCTTCCGCTTGCCTTTTCTTGCGGACTTGCAAGTTCTTTGAACGCGCACACTTCTGAACCAAGTTGCTTCACTGTTTTTGCCATCACGGTTAGAGTTCGACTGATAGAGCTGTCAAATTTCATCTGCTGACTCATGGGCTACTATGATTGATGCTGCATGGGTAGTTTCGTCAGTGAGGATGAAGATAAACCGATAAAAAATCGGCTATTCTTGTCCATTTTTCTAATGCAAACGATATATTGATTTTATTACGAATAATTCTAGTATTTCACTACCTAAACAATGTGAATCTTCCGACCCATCGGATCAGTGAACAACCACAAACAAGCATACCGAGATGAGCAGCAACATATAATCTAGCGAAAAATGTCCAACATGTTTTCAATTGTTGTTTGATTTCGTTTCTATCCTACCCCTCCTCGCCAATTTCTCGTCTGCAATAAAAATAAAGAGGAAAATCCCGCCCGTCACCTATCATCGTCGGACCCATCCTTCGATTTCGCTTCAAATTTAATTTGGGGAAAAGTTTATTTTCTCCAGTTCCTCAGAAACCCGCCCCACCAGTTGCTGCACAACTGCTGCAAAACAACTTCCCCAAAGAAGCTGGTGGATTCGGGAACCTTTTCCTCGAAATGGCCTTCAGCGCGAGCAGAAGCTTTCGATTCACAGGACCTCTATCGCAAGGAAGACGCCGGCAACAACGACGGCGAACGGGTATAACTCGTTTTGCATGATGATGAGCGTCGTCGTCGTCGTCGTCGTCGGTCGAGATGATCTGCTCTTCGAGCTGTGCCGTTTGCCACTATGGCAAACCCAGAAAGCGTGGAATGCAATTTATCTTCTTTGCCCACATTCGAAGGATGCCAAAACGACATACACGGGACATAAAAATCGCATACATGCGGTGAGGGGAGCAGGATTTGGCTTTTTCCCATGAGTGGGAGGGTGGCGGAGAAGGTGAACTAGGGTTACAGACTTACGCTAAAGTTATGGGTTTTTGAATGTTACTCAAGATTTATGTGAACTAGTACCAACTCCAGCGCCGAAGGCTACGCTAGTCTTCGGAATTATCCGAACCGAGTTGGCCACCCTACCCCGTCGGAGCGAGAATAAAAGGTTAAGACGACAAGTACAAAATCACTGACGCTATCAAGGAGATATGCTCGAAAGACGCTTATTTTTGCAAAGCAGTCACAATCAAGAGGGATTCGAAGGAGGAGCCCTTATGGTACGATTGTCCCTCCCTCCAGTATCTTGTCTCCATCGGAACGAAGCGTACGCAGTTATATTGTTTTCGATACAACGTCCTCCGTACATATTTGAGAATGTACGAGGGGAAAGCTTGGAATAGGATGACGTTAACCGAGATGGTACGTTCGAGATCAGGAAATGGAATTTTATGCTGCAATTGAAAGCATTATGTCGGATTTGATTGGTGTATCATTATTATCGTCCTTTCAGAAATCGTCCTCGCAAGTCAAAGCAACCACAAATACAACAGCAACAACAAAGCAACCTACACAAAATCGGAGGAAAACTTTTTCCTCACGTAGAAATAATTCACTCACGTCTCTCGAATGTTCACCTCCTACTTATATGTTTCTTCTTTATTTTTTTTCCCCTATGTTAAAACTCCTTCCAGATGACTTCGTGACTGTACGATACAAAACACGTCGAGGTGATAAATTACTCTCTTCCTCAGCTAAACTCAACTTAACTCGAAACTCTAATACAGTGGTGCTCATCCTGAGGCCCGCGGGCCGCATGCGGCCCGCCGAGGCGACAAATGCGGCCCGCGATAGCATTTGAGAAATATGAGAACTTCATTGAATATGTAGCTATTTGCTGTTCGATTTGAGTTGCATTTCTTACTGTGCAATAATTGTGATTCTCATAGTTTTATGTGAACAATTTTTACCGTGCTTGTTACACAGCTGATGAATGACCAAAAAGGCGGGATAGAAAGAAAGAGAGAATGCAGTCATATTTTCGTTCCCGCAACCACAGGTTCATTCACTTTCACCATTCAGTGTCTGTTGTCAATTGGTTCCGTTCTGTAGTCGCCTGCGTAGTTCTGAGAAGTTTCGAGCAATTATTCAGTGAAAATGGAAGCCAGCACTAGCAAAAAACGGAAAGTGGCTGATGAAGGACGTGTTTTCCAGGAGAAGTGGTCTGAAATGTTTTTCTTTACGTGCATTAATCAAAAACCGGTGTGTATGATTTGCAACGAAGCTGTTGCAGTTATGAAGGAATTTAATGTGAAGCGTCACTACGAGTCGAAACATGCGTCAAAAATGGATAAATATGTCGGTGTGGCGCGGGCTGAAAAAATGTGCTGAGTTCAGGGAAATTTGAGTAGCCAGCAAAACTTTTTGTGAGAAGAAAGCAAGAAAACGAGTTGTGCACAAAGGCAAGTTTCATTATCGCAGAAAAACTCGCTTCCCATTCGAAGCCATTTTCTGATGGCGAGTTTGTTAAGGAATGTATGGAAGCTGTGGTTCAAATGATTTGTCCCGAAAAAAGTCGCATGTTTGCGCAAGTGAGTTTGTCGCGGGCGACCATCACCAGACGGGTTGAAGACATTGCTGAAAATCTTGTGTTGAGTTTGAAGGAAAAAGTTGCCAGCTTTGAATTTTATTCAGTGGCGCTGGATGAGAGCACGGATATATCTGACACAGCTCAATGGGCAGTTTTTATCCGTGGCATATCTAAGAAATTTGAGGTGACTGAGGAATTGGCAAGCCTTTTCCCCATGAAAGGAACGACGAAGGGCATTGATATCTTTAATGCTCTGTGCGCTGTTCTAGAAAAGTTTGATCTACCGGTGAAGAAAATGTCCGGAATTGTTACCGATGGAGCTCCCGCTATGTGTGGTATGTATTTTGTTTTCCATCTTATTTAAATTATTCAAGCTTATACCGCAGTGTAAAGACGTGCAAGCTCCTTAAAATTCTTGCCTAAAATGTTGTGATATTTTGAACGTCGCCTTTTGACAGTACTGGCATTATCACATTTATTATGGACATTTGATGTATTTGGCGCTGGCATCAGGCCGTAATTTATTTACTTCTTACTTGAAGGGTTGCATACAAATTGATGGAAAATATTCAGCTTTACCAGATTTACGGCCTTGGAAAATTTAGTACCAAGGATGGTGTTAAATTTTAGGTATTTTTCTTCATACATTTATGTATGTTTAAATTTATCTATTTATTTATGAATTATGTTTGAGCTTGTTTGTCTGTTCTCTGTGCTTAATCATTTTATTACTGAAAAAAATGTTTATTCATAGGAAAACATGAAGGTGCAATTGCCCATCTTCGAAAATTACCAGAAGTGTCAGAGCAATTCTCCCTGTACCATTGCATCGTGCACCAGGAGAACCTCTGCGCCAAAAGCGTGGGATTCAAAGATGTCATGAAAGATGTCATCAAAATAGTTAATTTCATCCGATCGCACGCATTGAACCATCGAGAATTTCAGGCTCTTCTAGTAGACACGGATGCAGAATATGGCGACGTACCATATTATACTGAGATACGTTGGCTGAGCAGGGGAAAGGTGCTGCGACGCGTATTTGATCTTCGGAAAGAAATCGTCGAATTCATGGAGACCAAAGGTAAGTCAGTGAAGTTTTTCGATAATGTGGAGTGGGTGACAGATCTGGCTTTCCTGACTGACATTACAACGCACCTGAACGATTTGAATTTAAGTCTCCAGGGTAAAGGCAAATTGGTGCACAGCATGTTTAATCAAATCAGTACATTTGAAAACAAACTCGTGTTGTGGGAGAAACAGATGAAAATTCTAAATTTTGCCCATTTCCCTACTCTCGGAAAATGCAATGTGACGTTGACTAAAAAATACGTTGACGCACTCCAAACAATGAAAAATGATTTTTCTCGTAGATTTGGAGATTTCAAAGCGCATGACAAAATTCTAAAACTTCTTTCTTCTCCATTCAGTGTTGATGCTGAACAAGCCCCAGATAATAACCAAATGGAACTAATTGAGTTACAGTGCGACACGGAACTGCGAGAAAAATTTGATCGACAAGATTTATTGGAGTTCTATGCCAAATTTGTTCCGGAAGAGCGCTTCCCAGAGCTGCAAAATCATGCTCTTTTCGTAGCTTCTTTGTTTGGATCCACATACATTTGTGAACAACTGTTTTCCGTGATGAAGCAAGTAAAGTCAAAAGCAAGAAATAAGATAAGTGATGAACATTTGGACAATTCATTGCGTAATTCGACCTCTAGCATGAAGGCTGTTCTCGATAAGCTTGCTCAAGAAAAGTATAAGTGAATTATGTATTAAAATGCGAAAAGTTTTTTTTATTGATTTTCAAATAAATTGAATGTGATATAAATCTACATTTTGATGTTTGTAATTTTTTTTATTTTGGAAGAAAGAGCATTGCTTTACATTTCAGGTACATCTAGTAACGTGGTACTAGTAACGTGGCCTCAACATAAGCTGTTTTTTATTAATTATTTTAAGCCATTAAAAATAACTCATTGCGGCCCGTGGCATTGGCGCAAAATTTTATTTTGGCCCGCTGCAAGCATCTACCTGAGCACCACTGCTCTAATACAACACATTTATTACTCACACAAGGCTTCTTTAACACACGTTCAAGTTCGCCATTTTTTTTTCGTTCCTCCGGTAGAAGAAATATCAACTCATGCTTTTGCATAGCTTTTCAAATCGTTTAGCGCATAACTCATTCGTGTTGCGGAAATTGGTTTCGCCTTTTTTCGAGTCCTCTTTGTAGATGCATCTGATAATAGCTTTATGTTTTTTTTTGTTCATTAACTCTCATAACATTTTTTCGGTTCATAAATTACCTAACATTTTCAACTTATCCATCCTAATGCTTATGTAAAGCCGAAACTCCCATTTGAATATAGTGCAAAATCATCAAACTTTTAAGAATAAAGCTGTGTGTGAGTCGGTTTCGGTGATCTAGTGGTAAGCGCGGTTGACTCTCACCCCAGTCGGTCTAGCATCAATTCCAGTCGGCGCTATTGAGATTTTCTGCGACGAAAAATCTCTGAACACGTCTTCCTTCGGAAGGGAAATGAAGCCGTTGGTTCCGGCCCATTTATTGATAGATATGTTGGGTCCAGGTTCTTCTTCGTTCTATTTGGGCCATCGTCTGACAGCTCCGTGTGGTGGGCCCAAAACTATATGCCCACACTAAATTATTAAACACTATGCCAACGAAAAAATAACAATTCATACTAGAAAAACTTAAAATAGCAAAACAAAATGATAATTCACTTTCAATATTTCAAAAGTAACCGGTAAAACTTTCAAAAAAATCAATGGAGATTAGTATAAACGCAGTAATAAACTGATAGTTTTCCGTCATAAAAATAAGTTCTAGCGATAACTTTTGAATGATTGAAAGTGAATTATCAATTTTTTTTTATTGCTATTTTATGTTTTTGTAGTGCAAATTGTTATTTTTTTCGTTGGCACTGTGTTTAATAATTTAGTGGTTATTTTGTGAATTTTCAATGCTAAATGTTCATAAATCAGCGCCTGTATATATTTTAGTCGTTTATGAATAGGCCTAAGCCACTAACTCCATTTGAGAGCTACCCCCAACAGCATCCTTACTGTTGGTATAAATCGGTAAAAAAATTCTTTCAAGCATCAATATAAATTATCCTGTTTTGTAAAACCACCATCACACTTTGCGAGTGGCCCAAGTAGTATTTTTACTGTTGAACAGTGCCACGCGAAATCGGCCATAAAATGGCGAAACTTGCCGCTTGGATTTGGACGGAATTTACGAAACATGTATTTTGACATAAGGATATATGTTTTGGGCTCAATGATAATTAATGAGAAGGGCTTATGTGTTTTTGATACAACAGTTTTAGGAAAAAAGAAACTCTGAGTTTGTTCCTTTTAAAGAAAAGGTGTCTGAGAAAAACTGGCAGTAAATCAAAATGTTCGTAAAAAAATAATACACTGAAAAAACATTTTTTTAATGGAGGACTACGTTTATCTTTTCTACACCGGGTGTCATTTCAAAAATTTGAAAAAAAGAGCGTTACGAAAAAGTGAAAGGTTATTGAACGCTAATAATTTTCGTTTGACTAAACAAAATGACTTAATTTGTACACCATTTGATCAGAAAGACTTACATTTTTTTTTTTTTTTTGCTTTGCAATAACAATTAAGTGCTGTTACTAAAAGTAGTTAAATTTTTGACTTAAAAATTACCAACTTTTACTCCTATACAAATCTGCCCATGAACAGGTTGAATATGAATCCTAGAGGGTTTGAGCTGTTTCTAGTTACAGGTTGAATATGATTTTCCCTATCCAGGTCCTGAATAACAGGTAACAAATGGTTCGAATCAGGGATGCCAGATATACAGACATGTCTGTATTCATTCAGACATTTGATCATGCATAAAGACCTCATACAGATTACAGACATTATACAGATATGTATTGCGATAGAGTAACAGATTTATACAGACATTGATATCAATCAATAAAATGAAAATTATTCTGAGACCATTTTATTTTTCATATAAAGTTGGCAAGTTTTGTTTGTTGACCTAAAGCATATAATATTTATAAAAAAGAGTATTTTGGAAGCTGTTCATTTCTTCAGATGTTTCAGGACCTTGTATTGAGGCTCCTTTCATATTCAAATAGACCTTATGTGAAGTCATAATTTTTAATATTTTCGAGCTTCACCACACTTTCTATTGATAACGGACTGATAACTGAGGAACTGAGAGTTATTCATTTCCGCAGAGTACATTGTTCGCAAAACTACATTTACAGTTTATTCGTTTTGACAATGTCAACGCATTCACTTAAAATCTATTTATCCAACTGTAAAATTCCATAGCAATTCAAGAAACTTATCAGATAATCAAGAAGTAAAGATTGTTTGGAATGTAGCGGATTCAATACTATTTTAAAAGAACTTTCAAAGATTTCTACTAACTTTAAAAATAGAGTAATTAAAAAAACGTCTTTTTTAATTTAAAGTGTTGTGGAATTTATCGGAAGTTTAATAATATTTAAAAGAGCAGATTTGATTTAAAAAAAGTTAAATTCTAAGAAGCATGGAAGCAATTTTTCTGAAGAATCTGTAGAATCTTAACTGATATTTAATCGACTTTTTTCTTGTAAATCAGGATTTTTAGGGAAACTATGTACCATGAGACATCTGTTGACAAGTTTGCTATGTATTTTTGGGAATATATTGAATTAACTATTTGGTATGTTACTTAAATTTAATCAAAGAAATGCGAAAAAGTTTTAACTAAATAAAAATCAAACTTGGGAAAACTTCAGATAATTATGTAATGAAAAATAAAGCAAAGTTACGAAAGGTTTTGTAAATGAACAAATGTAAAGCATCGAACGGTCTTACATTTTTCAAAACATTTAAGAAGTCTTCGATACCGTTCTAAGAATCAATGCAAAAAGGGTTTCAAGACATAAGTATGTTACATAAATTCAATGAACTCCAGTACTTTTCAAAATTGACGTATGCATTGAAAAAAATGGATTAAATCGAATGGCGACGCAAAAAAAAAACTACAAAAGGTAACTCAATTGCACAAAGTTTCGTAACAGCAAACGTTTATGGAACTTTATACCAAAATGCTTCTGCCGAGCTGCCGTACAGCAGTGGACCGAAACCTTATCCATGGCCGATTAGAAGATGAATTTCGGCAGGTCTTTCATGGTCTTTGCTTCTCCATGTTGACCACGAAATTATTGGAGTAAATCCTTAATCTGAGGTTAAAAAAAACACTTTCTATCGGCCACAGCATGTGGACGTAGGGTGTGTTAGTGGTCTTCAATACAACGTTTATTTTTATCCGTTCCATTTCCTCCAACGGATTTTTGACATAATGGACTGAGGATACTTATTTTTTTCTTAGCGTTTCAAGCTTATTGCTTTCGCAATTAGATTATTGCCTGCTCTCAACTTAGTGTTCTAAATGCACTTACACAATTATCAATTGAGAGCTTTCGATGCCAGGTACCATTTTTGCACTAGTATGATTGTGTGGCAAAGTACAATCATACCCTATGCCCAGGGAGTCGAGAAATTTTCCTTTACGAAAAATTCCAAGACCAGACCGGGAATCGAACCCAACCACATCCAGCGTGATATTGCTTTGTAGCCGCGCCTTTACCATCTGAGCTAAGGGAAGATACAATATAATTGCATGCAGAATCGCTAAAATCAGTAAATTTGTTTAATGCATACGTTAATTGCTACAAAAAAAGAAGGACATCAAGAATAAGTGTTAACTTGAAAAGGCCAAGAATCCTTAAAATATAAGAGATTCTCTAAAAACATTGTGACAGTTTAAAAACGGAAAGTATGATTTAACCTTATTTCAGCGAAATCATCCCATACCTTGTTCTTAAATAAAATACTTTTCCTACCCACTCTGAGAAAAAATTGATGGTCAATTTTACCATTATTGGGGGTTGAGATGACTATGACAGTATAGTGATTTTCAACCGACTATGATCATGGTCAAAATAACCTTCAAAATTAGTCCATTTAACATTTACTATAAGGTCAGAATAGTCCTTGTTACCATAACCATACCCGAGAATGCCATGAACGTGGGGAATTCGACCACCTTCATGGTTATTGTAACCATTATATGCAGTAGTCATCTTAACAAGGATTTAATTGTCGGTACAACCATGAGATATTTTATCCAGTGCATATTTTTTTCGGAAATATTTGTCAAAATCTTTAATACAGACAAATGCAGAAATTTTTCAATGTTCCCTACAGACATTTTGAAAAACTATCTGTCATCACTAGTTCAAATCGTGTTTTTCTTTTTATTTCACTTAGTTTCATTCCATGATGTATGCAGAAATAGCCACACCCTTCAGCTGCAAAATTATTTTGCTTTGATGCCGATGCCTGATTAGTTTCAGTTCCTTTGTTTGCACCAAGCTTTAATATATGAAGCAAATTTTAGTTTAGATTTCCATTTTGTTGAATTCGAAATCAATTTATTCGAAAAATTCTATTTAAAGTCTTTAAACTTCAGCTAGGAAAAATACGACCACATTATAAGTCGTTCGGAGAGTTATCACGTTACATTCGGCGGGAACGTTATCTCGTGTCGCAAAATGATATGTCGCATTCGTCAAGTCTGTTTCGACATGCAATCACCTGTCGTGTTGCTTACGCCAAAACGAATCGGCTGGATAGGTCGGTGTGGAGCAATGAGGTCTATTGAGGTGGAGAAGAAGTGGTTAAGCTGTATTAGTGTAATGCAAAAATACTGTCATTGTGCTCGTGAAATGATGCACAGCCTGTATTTGTAAACATGCGTGACGTAGATCTCCAAAACAACAATTTACAACAGCAGCAAATCACAAGGTGGATTATTTATTTTCGGTAATTGGTATAGTTTTTAAAAGGTTTCGGCTGAAAGGTGACTTTTTTGCACCAAAAGGATGCGGACGAAGATTTAACTTGCTTTGTTATCATTGTTTTTGGAGTTTTACGTCATTACCCGAAATCATGGATTGTTTACACATTTTTCGTTACTACTACCGACAAGCACCTTGTATACACCTCATTGAGTCCGGAGCATAGAAAAGCACTTAAGTCAAACTGAGAAACCGACAAATTGTGATTCAACCCAACTTTATTGAATCATATATAGCTGCAATTCATATTATGATGTGTATCATTCATATTGAAGAGTACCCAAGTTATCATTCCGTGGAAAAAAATCATTCTTATTTACATTGTTACTTACGCAATAGGTCGTAAGTAACAATGTAAACAAAAATGATGTTTTTTTACACAAAAATTCCAGATTTACTCGATCAATACTCATTACGATCATTACACTTTCTTTTTCACCCTGAATCGTATATTTTCCAACTCGAAATCAGCGGTCACAGTAGAATATAAGAAGAAAAAAAAGAATAGTAATTTCCATTTCAATCCAACTATCTTTATTGCTTAACTTGTCAGATACGCGTATTTCGTCTACAATGTGCAGACTTCTTCAGTGTCGTGTACAGCCGAGTATTAGGACACGACACTGAAGAAGTCTGCTCGTTATATACGAAATGCGCGTATCTATCAAGATAAGGTATTCCACTATAAAAGCTCCCACTCTCCAGGATTCCAGTTTACATCATTCGGAAAAAACCTATCAAGAGCTTGTACAAGCACAAATATAGGATGGAAACCTTACCGCTACCGATGATGCAATGGAGAAATTTCTCATGACTCTTCCAATTTTTTGGCTTCCAAATTTAATCCATACCATACCTAAATGGCTGATGATGCACACAGTTATGAAACAAACATCATATTGGATATAATTGATTATCATACGAAACATAGATGATCTTCAGACGAACCTTAAAGGGCGATACGGTCAAAATTTGGTCAATATCAACTTGACGTATATCTTTCAATTTTGCATTTAAAAAACCTGAACACCCCTCATTTTGAAGGTGTGTGTGTGTGTGTGTGTAGAATGTTGCTCCTATTTTGATTTTGGAATTCACTCTTCAGTTGTCAAAATGCCGTCCAAGCAAGAAGAGCAGCGTATCAAAATTTGCTCGCGCATCGCGAAAATCCGAGCTACTCGCACGCAAAGTTGGCAAAATCGCTAAAAGTTGCCAAATCAACCGTTACAAATGTAATTAAAGTGTTTGGGGAACGTTTGTCGACAGCCAGGAAGTCTGGATCGGGGGAAATCGAAAACCGAAGCCGCTGAGACGACAAAGAGAGTTGCCGGTAGTTTCAAGCGAAACCCTAACCTATCTCTCCGAGATGCCGCAAATTAGCTGGGTGTATCGTCTACAACCGTGCATCGAGCCAAAAACGAGCCGGACTATCGACTTACAAGAAGGTAGTGACTCCAAATCGCGATGATAAACAAAATACGACGGCCAAAGCGCGATCCCGGAGGCTGTACACGACGATGCTGACGAAGTTTGACTGCGTGGTAATGGACGACGAAACCTACGTCAAAGCCGACTACAAGCAGCTTCCGGGACAGGAGTTTTATACGGCAAAAGGAAGGGGAAAGGTAGCAGATATTTTCAAGCACACGAAACTGTCAAAGTTCGCAAAGAAATATCTGGTTTGGCAAGCCATCTGTACCTGTGACTTGAAAAGCAGCATTTTCATAGCTTCCGGGACTGTCAACCAAGAAATTTACGTGAAAGAGTGTTTGAATAAACGTCTGCTGCCTTTCCTGAAGAAACACGGTTGTTCCGTACTGTTTTGGCCGGATTTGGCATCTTGCCATTACGGTAAAAAGGCCATGGAGTGGTACGCCGCCAACAACGTGCAGGTGGTTCCCAAGCGACAAGAACCCTCCCAACACGCCAGAGCTCCGCCCAATTGAGAAATACTGGGCTATTGTCAAGCGGAACCTAAAGAAGACCAAAAACTGCTAAGGACGAGCAGCAGTTCAAGGCAAACTGGCTTTCTGCGGCGAAGAAGGTGGACAAGGTGGCTGTACAAAATCTGATGGCAGGGGTCAAGCGTAAGGCCCGGCAATTCGGATTTGGAAAAGCGGAAGCCTAACTGAATATTTTTCCTGAATTTTATACTAATTGAACTTGAAAAAGAAATTTAATTTGATTTTTTAAATAAACGATTTCACCAATTTACACGCGTTTTCCCTTGACCAAATTTTGACCGTATCACCCTTTACCATAAGACTATCATCCAATTTCCGAATGCTTTTCGTTGAAGATCGTAATCGATTTACATTTCAGACGATCTTGGAATTTGTACTCAATGTAGGAAGACGGAAAAAAAGATTAAGGGTAGTTTCATCATACTTAAATACATGATGCTGCCAAACAGGTAGGCTTTTCCTCAAATTCCTTAACTCCGTAAGGTAAAGACAAGAGCGGGATTACTTGCAAACAAGGTTTTAAATGTCCCATACCGCGATGAGTGGCAGCAAACTATTTTTAACGCGTCCTGGAATGGTATGAGACTGATTCGGTGTGTTTTGTCCCCAATGATAGGAATCCGCCGAACTGCCCTGAACTACATTCAATGGAAACTTTCTTGGGCAATGTTGAAGTGGGAACTCAGAAAGACTAAGGAAGAAGTAAACGATGCAAATTACATGCGCAGGAACTGGATAACACACGAGAAAATGGTACCGGATACGACTGTAGATGAGGTGAAGCCGAAGTGTCGAGAATTTGATCAAACAAACTCCAGCTTAAAATATGTATAAAACTGCTCAGCCAGAGTTGGTAAATGTTACAGCTATCATGCGACAAGGAAAAACAGGCACATATCACTATCACGAGAATAACCGAACTATCGTGAACTTTCTTATCATTTTTCCACCATCACGAAGTCATGAGATTTTTTCATACGATGTGGTTTCCAAATTTCTAACAACTCTGCTTGAAATTTGGCCCCGCAATAATATTTAATCGACAGAGCGGAAATTTTATCAAAGTTTTCTGATGAAAATTCTGAAGTTTGTATTGAAAACTATGTCTGGTAGATTAGTTTTGCAACTGTGTTGCAATAATTTCGTGCTCACCCTTCAATGTATTTTTTCATCCAGGTCACTTTCTCGCCAAATTTAATCTAGCCTGTAGTATCTTCCTAACAAACATCGGTGCTGAATTAGAGCTTGTCTCAAACAAATTTGAGAAGCTATTCAGCTATTTTAGAAGAAGACAGCTGAAGAGCTTCTCCAAATTTGCTTGAACATGCTTCTAATTCAACACCGATGTTTGTTGGGCTACTACTACTGGGTAGATCACATGTGAGATACTCCTGAATGAAAAGTCTCTCAGGGTTGGCACGCTTACCGATTGCAAGTCAGCGATGCAGGAAACCCAAAATACTTTACAAGCACTGCACATTTTAAAAATCCTTAGTTTATTTAATTTTTCCGGCTTTCAGTCTCTCCTCTTATTTCCTTCTGCACTCCTTAATTTTCCACTTTCTTACAGTCTATCTGGCCATGCCTATTGCCACCTAATGGACTCCTGTGCGGTTTTTGTCCATCTGGTAGTGGATTTCGCAAGCTTTAGTTGATGGCTACGTTCTTCCTTAAACTTCTAGCGTTGCCTACCAGGGAGTTTGCTCATATCAGTGAATTCGTGCAACCCTCAAGACCTCGACCTGCCATTGTTATTAAAACGGACGGATATAACGCGAAATTTTTAAAAATACTCGCCAACAAGACGTGGACACTTACAAGCCACAGAATGAGCAGATAAGAGATTTTGATTCTTCGTTTCGTGTTCAAGTGGCCACACCTGCGAAGAATCTGAGCTGAACGCTTGTGAGTAATTGGTGGACCTAGTTCTTGCTTGAGCTCTGCAGCAGAACACTGTCTCGTCTCCAATTCGTACGATTCCGTTCCGGCCACGGATGGTTATCTTCGAATTCCCCTTTGTTTTTCTATTCAATGACATACTTAACTCATTTGCTTCCGATCTGTAAATTCTTCGAGCTATTCCACTGTATTCTTACCGAGATTCTTTAGTTTAAGAACCACTGCTGGCTACAACTTACTCAAATATTTTCCTTTAGCCATTCAAAACCATTCAAACATCCAATTAAAACCCGTATTTATGGTGAATTCCTAAAGTGACAGTCTCAGGTAACAACACCAAAGGAAGGCTTAAGGACTGTATCAAAAATAAGTTATCCACATATTTTTCTTCCAAATTATAAAAAAAAAAAATGTTTTATTCGAACAAATGGATGTTTCTTTATTGTACGCGATTAAACTTGAACATTTTGTAGATCGGATAAAATTATAGTATTCTTTCAAGAATTTGCGAATTTTCGATCGAACACTTTTCGTCAGGTTCCGGACAAATGTTTCAACACATTTTTTGGAAGCCTTATCCCAATTTTTTTGAACTTCTGCATATTCTCATCTCTTTTACCAGCCTTTCTGAAGACATTCTTCACAATCGCCCAATAGCGATCAGTGGTCCGAAGCTGAGGCGAATTTGGCGGATTGATGTCTCAATAACATTTACACTTAAAAATAATGAATTTTACGCGTGACGTAATCCTTACAACCTGTCAATATATAAGACTTAAATTTACATATGCTTCTGTTTTAAGTTAATTTGGATGTATTCTTAAATCCTCATTCGAAACATCTAATAACACATACAAGTACACGTTCATCTCGATTTCACTCTTTCGTGATACGTTTATCCGAATGGTGTCTTGATAAACTTGTGATTTGGTGTGGGAAAGCATGACAGTGCGCAGTTTATTTCAAAATTGAATTTATATCCTTCGTAGTAAATTAGGGAAGCACCGCCATCGCCAAAGACACACAAAAAACTAAATTTATCATTACTGTCCGGCACGCGGTTGTGAATATTGAAACATGAGACGTAACACACAAAGGCTTGTAAGATGGAACAGCGCCACTTTTGACATTCATAGCGACAACACGATCGCGCTGACTAGTGTTAACCTCTTTTTTTTACTTTTCTTCAATTTTCATTTGCTTTTTGGAGTGAATACACTCATTCGATCTAGCTCTTCCAGGTTTCATTGTTCGAAAGTGGTGGAAAAATTAATATAGCAATTATGTATTATGCTTAATAAGTGGAATTTTTTTTTTTGATGTTTTGTGTTAATGGCGTCATGTTTGTAAGATGGAATACTGTTGAGCTTGTACGATTGAACACATTTTTTTCGTTTTAAAACATATGAATGACATTTTTATGTTTAAAAATGCCATGGAATCAATAATAAATTGAAATATAACAATACATTTTTGAAATTGCAATTTTCGATGAATTTAGAAAAAAGGCCATAATTTTTTGATGCCTATAAATAATCAGTTCCGAGGGCTAACTTGAAGCCCTTTAGTTCCTCTTTCGGAAGACCATCAAAAAACAAAAATTATACATGTTACGAGCAAAAAACGGATCGTGTTCCATCTTACAAGCCTTTCCTATACCTACAAGGATGCTTATTTTCTGGCCTTCTAAATCATTTAACGGGCTTTTTTTGCATCTTCACGAAGCCTGAAAGTTGATTTTTACTCACATTTAAAGTAATTCTTGTGACAACCTCTCGAAGATCGTAATTTCTGAAAAATGGAGTACTCTTTCCCAAGTTAATGATCCGTTTGTGCCATTGGCGGACAAAGTTAAAATGATGCTTAAGAATATATTTTTGAATCTAAATTAATCTAAATTAATTACGATCAAAAGTAGACAGCGTAATACATTGAGAATAATGTGAACGATTACGTGAACGATTCATTTTTGTATTTTAGAAAATAACATTTTATATATCAAAACTTACATTTATGTTATGGCATGAAAACTCTCAATTTTAGTTTTTACTGTCATGTGGTTTTAAAAATAGACGTAAATTTTGTCTAATGGGCCGCTCCCTTTATGTTCATCCAAGTAGATTTAAATTTACATGACTTTTTTTAAGTGTGTATACAATTTTCCGTGAGCCAAATGAAAGTTGTTGAGCCGACGCTAAATCCGGCCTAAACAGTGGAGCGGTATCATGCTTCTGATATAAAGGTAGCAACCTCATCGGCAGACACTCAGATCGATAGGTTTCCGCATTGATATGTTCCGGTAGTGTAATAATAGTAGACTTCAGACCGCAGGAACATATTGCTCGCCATACCAGCCATTTTCGATCAATCTTCTCCACTTGAATTGACCTGTCTGCATCGCTTACATCCTCCGTTTTGCTGGTAGAGTGACATTGTGGACCTGGAGAGCTTTTTGAGTCCTCTTTGCCATAGGTCTCGTCGTCTATCAAAATACATGAATCCAGTCGCTGCAAAACTCGCGAATTAAATTTCCGGGCCTTTGTTTCGCGATTTTCTGCTTCTTGTAGGTCTTCAGGTTGGTCCGTTTCTTGATGCGTTGAATTGTTGCGACGCTTGCTCCCACGTTATTGGACAAATCATGTCTTGAAGGCTATATGCAGCAAACACAATATTCGCGGCGGAAGTTGACTCGTTGTGTGTTGTACTTAGTTCAGTGGTTATCACAAAGATGTTTTTCATTAATTGATTATAAGCTAGGTATTATAATGTTTTATCTAAATTACTGATACTCATTGGCGGAGCTAGACAATTAGTCTGGAGGGGGCCTGGAGGGGGCCTGTGCGAAGGATTTTATTTTTTCGTGTCACGTTGGGATTTGTTGGGAACAGGTTATTTTAATTGACAAATTAAAACACGTTTAATCGGATAATTAGGTCTATTCTGCACCTCGGTGAGTCGAGATGCCTTAAGAGAATCCAGTGGGGTAAATATATACCTCGTATTATTCCGTGAGGATCACATGGAGAATGGACTCACACGAGGTTACTGTAGTCACCTTACTCGATTCTCTTGAGGCGTTTCAACTCATCCGAGGTGGAGAATCCTGAATCTATATAGGGTCAAGTTTCAACTAAAAATCTTAAAACTTTAAAGGACAACATTGACTCAATGAACATTTTAAATTTAAATCAAAATTTAGATTCGTTTGGATAACACGTTTTAAATCTTCAAAATTGTGTCGGTTGATACTGATTCCTTCACAACTCCATTCCCAATATTTAAATTAGCTAGATTCGGTTCTGCGTCATGATACTTCTCAGTCATGTTATGCGTCTCTTAAAGTCAGCTATTATCTTAAAGTTGCTCCTTGCAGAAAAGTCTGAAAATATCTGGGGCATAGTGTCCATAATAAACCGTGGTCAAGGGGTTTCAATGTTTTCTTTTAAAATAACTATCAAAATGAACTAAAAAAAATGGAAAACCTTGAAATCTGTTCCACGACTTTGTTTACTTGAACAACTTCAAATGTTCAAAGTATTAGGCTATACCTAGCTATATCTTAATTTTTCATAGTTACTTTTCTTCATTTGTCCAGATTGTACGGAATTCTGTAAATCAATTGTTACATAAAATGAAAATGCAATCATTTCTTAACTTAGCAATTTTACTTCTCTAGTTAAACTAACTCTTTTACGAAATCAAACAGTTATTTCAAAATTCTGAGATTTTTTTCAGTTTCCACAATGTGGACATATTTCAACCATTTTTTTTTTTTTTGGGCGTAGAACCACTGCGTACACTGACTTGAACTTTTGTGGTATACCCCTGTTTACTATACTAATTCGCATCTTAAAGCTAGATCACCATTTGTAAAGTGACCAGCCTAAGACGCTTTCCCAGTCAGGCAAAATTGAGTTTTTAAAACCCACCACCTTCCCATGATTTGCAGTCCAAATTTCTTTAGGTTGCATATAGCCACTGTACAGAAATTTAAGTCTGCTCTTGTACACAGCATCACAACTGCAAAACAGATGTTCCGAGGTTTCACGTTCCATGTAACAGAAACGACAGATATCATTCTGAACCTGGCCAATGTTTTTCAAATGATATCTACTCGGGCAATGTCCGGTTACTAGGCCACTCTCTTATTGAGCTCCAGAAGCTTTTTACTAATTGTAACATTTGGAATTATAAACCTTTTTCGCTTGAGAACACTTTGTGGTGACCAACCAATTGGTCATCACCCTTGCTCTTCCCAAGATTTTAATTCCATTTTTATGGCACAGTATGATATACCGCAGAATGGTTCTAGGCCAATAAACTGTGCATTTGAACCTTTCATTTCATTTCAATCATTCAGTGGAACTCGATTTAAGTTTCTTATTAAATAAATGTTTGAATGTTCTGAGCGCAAATCATCAAACAAGGTTGTTTTAAAGTAGAATTCTATGAAAAACACAATGAAAATTTATTAGTTATATCGATCTAATTTTCTAAAGAGAGTTCAAAACATTTGAAGGAAATTTCCGATGATTATTTCATCAAAAACCTACTGAGAACTTCACGGCAGTTCGAAAGAAACATCCATTGGTAATTTGAGGTTAAACTTAAGATTTTGATTGACGTTGATAGTGTTCCAGGGTATCGAAATTCTATGGAAATGTTTCGAAAGTTTTTGAAGGTGAACTTTATTTGTGAACAACTGCAGTATTAGAAGGTTCGGCAAAAATTTAGTTTTTAAATTATTTAAAATTGAAAAGTTCTACAAAAAATTCATTCTTATATAATTAACTATTTTGTGAAAGAAAATAAATGCTTTTTAAACATTCTAAGATGGTGGATCGGATGTTATTTTAAAGACTTTGAAGCACAGTTTATAAATTCAACACAGTTTGAAATTCAGGTTACTTCTATTGTCAAGCTATAGTCAAATTTTTTGCTGACATAGAGAATGTCAAATATAATAATTTTCTATGAAAAACTGTAGATGTATTTAATATTTTCGCCACCACTGTATACTAAGAACTATACCAGCCAAAAACAGAACCTTTTGATTGAAAATCAAATCCTTTAAAGAAATCTTACTTATAAATGCAAGACAACTGTTATAATAAAAGCGAAGTGAATTTTGATAATATTTTACATACAGGCCCATTATGTAGTCTATATTGACAACTAGTGGTACTGAAGTCATCTTCAACAATTGTTATGATTTCAGGAAATTACCTGATTATATGTTTACCTTACTTCTAAAACTACATCTTCGAAAATATTATCGTTAATGAATAAACTTCTATCTCCATATTTTGCTTATGAACATACGTTAGCTTCGGAACTTTTAATCAATCTGGGAATTTTTACTCTACTAAATGGTTCGTACTAGAGAAAATGATATCGTGAATTCTTAAATGCGCCTTTAAATAAAACTCATTAATGTAATACCTTCTTGAATAATAAAATTGAAATACGTACATAGAAAAGTGTTATAAATCTTATGTTTCAACTTAACAGGCTCTACATTCTAATGTCTCTTTTATTTTAGATATGAGTCTAAATATTAATAGAGTTGAATTATTAGAATTCAGAATTATTTAGAGCTAAGGCGTAGGCTTATGTTAAGTAGTATTTCGAAGCAAACGCAACATTAAAAAAAAAATTAGTAGTGTATTTATTCAATGATGAGGTTTCCGTCAAAACATGCTTTTAAGAGGATCAGCATACGACACCTTACCGGGTTCCTCTTCAAGGTTGTTAAGTAAACAACGACGACAAAAAACACTACTGGTAAAAATGAGAAGTTTTGGTTTTAAAACCTCTGATTGGAAATTGATTTCCATCACATGTGGTCTTTAGGGAGTGCAAAAACAGAGATTTTACATCGCTAGAACCATTCTGTGCTTTTGGCGGTATTTGAGCACGATCAAGCTCATACATTTTTGCCAGTCAATGTGGCGGATTCGTGACTTACCCCGCATGGGGATGTGTGGCAAAAGTGTGTGCATTTGCTTCGAAATACTGCTTAACAAAAGCCTTACGTTCAATTTCAAACTACTTCTATACAATTTCATTACCTGCCGAGCTCTATCGGACATACAATCGGAATATCGGAATACAAAAACAACTTACACTGGGAAAAACCCTATTATGAATAGTGTTTCATTTCAAATTAGAAATATATTAGGAAAAATCCTGGGGGGCCTACAAAATTCTGGAGGGCCTGGCCCCTAGGCACCCCAGTAGTTACGCCAATGCTGATACTAGTAGTTTGGTAAAAGAAATATTGTTTCCTAACAAATCCATTCTGAACTGCGCTTAAAATGTTAAAATCGTTCCTAGCGCCACATGAAAAGTGGTAGGCTTCTAGAACTTTTAGTCCTCTGGGTTTTCTGCCTCATTCCTGGCAGTTCATCCAAAGAACAGTGTTCTCTAACTTGGTTATGATGGATTTTACTCTCGTGTGATGAATTCAAAGCGCTTAGTCAATTGCCGCATAGATACCGATCCGTTTCACGTAGCCATGTGTCCAAAACCTAAATGTTCACGTTTTTTTCAATGCACGACATTTTTGAAAACGAAGAATTTAAACCGTGCTAACAAGTAAACAAACGAAAAATGACAGTCAAACGCACAGCATGCTATGATGTACGCATTAAAAACCATCACAAATACACGCGTACAACGCAAATGTACGTGGACAGCTTACATTCCTTATGGTGGCGTGTGTGTTTAAACGAATTCCCTCTCCTTTTCCGCCATTGTTTTTTTTTCTATTGGTATGAATAGCATTCAAATCATGTTATTGAAAACGAAGCATTTGACAAACTATCGCACATGATAGTATTAAATTATTTTCAATCCAATGATTTATAGTTTAAAACAAAAATGGCGATGCGTTCAAATGAAGAAAATCATTTATTATAAAAGCCATCTTAATGATAACTTCAAATTTTCAAGATGCGATATGTGTTCTGAATCCAATTACGGAACCGTAATAGTACATGTGGGATTAAAGCCATTACAATCTACAATCTATTAAAAACCCAAGAATTGGAATTCAATATAACGTATGAATGAACATTCAGGAATCCCAGTCTAACATCAATGTTATCAATGCGACTTCAATTGAGAACAAGGGTCTTTCCACAAATGCGCAATATTGCAAGCAAGCAACATTCCACCCACACCGATTGGTGACAACCACGACGGCATAGACGACGATGGTGGCACTTGATAAAATTGCACTCGATCAGCATTTCCTCCTCCTCCGCAATTCCTCTCTCCTCCACAGAACAACCCCTACCCAATCGCTAATAGGATGCAGATTGCATTTCTACGAGAACAATTCATGTACTGATTTGCGCGTACGCTTCAGCCATCGCAGCGGGGTCCTTCTCAAGAGCAGTAGCAGCAGGAGCAGCATCAGCAGCAGCAGCGCAATCAATCGAGCCGAAGCCAAGATTGTCGGTTTCGATTTCCTCTTAACGATTCTCCGCGACACCGCCGTACCGCCGCTGCCATTATCCGGAAAATGACCGAAACGGAAGTAGTGAATCTAATTACTCGCTTCCGGCGCTTGCGGTCCGGTTGTATACGCTCGAAGTTATTCCGGGGCGGGCGGAAATGTTTGAATATGCGGACAGCGAGGGTGTCTACAACCGGGGGATCGATTTCTAATTAGAGATCGGCGGAAGATAGCTGGAAATTGGTCATTAATTCAGGACCTGCTGGACCGCCTGGTGGCGTGCAGTTGGATCGGAAAATTTGAGCAGGTATCAAACAAGCTTCGCTTGAGTAACGTTCCATGCAGAATCCTCGACAGGGAAAGTCAATCTCGGTCCATCTGATTGCCTCCTCAGTCATCTGTCTTCGTTCTAATAGCGAAGAAGATGTCGACGAGAGCCAATGATTTGACTCTCTTGATTTTCCGTCCCGTTCTTTCGTTTCGTTGGGCAAATCAAATTGCAACTGCAGCAATTGAAATTGTGCTGGTTGGAATCAAATCCGATGCAATTTGAGTGCCATAACCAGGGTCCTGCGTCCCCGAACCGGCGGCCCCGGTTGTTGCCAGTTGTCATTCAGTTGCATTGGTTCTAGGGGTTGGGACGAATTTGACGTTGAATATCAATTTTATCCAACGATCTAATACTAAACCAGCGCACGTGCCATATTTATGAACCATTTATATTTCATCTAACTAGCCGGTGGAATCCAATCTAGCACTCGATGAAGATGTACATCGATACAGCTTTATGGGATTGTAAACAACAAATCAGCATTCTAAGCTTACTTCGTTGGTGAAAAGATTTCAAAACTCAATTTACATCTAGCGTTGGTTTCAGCAGACGTGCGAAGAATCAATACAATCATCATCACCCAGTAATTGCAGTAGGTTCATTATTCTTGATTTGCGCGACAAATGATACATTTCAAATAATATGACATTCTCACAATTTCTAACAGTTTTAAAACAACTGCATGCATGCTGTACATACCAACTAAAAGACATTTGTATTTGTTCGTATTATTCACACATAAATCACGCTCAACTGCATGCACTCAAGTGGTGAAAGAATCCAAACCCTCCCAGAATGTTTCACGAATTAATCATATTTCCCTCTTCCCTCAATCAGGAAACTTTCCGTACAAAACCAGTGGCTACCAGTCGGAGCCGGAACCGAACTACGATTCCGATTACACGATCAAGTACAGCACACTTGATCGGAGACGAACGCCGACGGCGCTGAATCCTAACAACTACTCCAAGTAAATCCGCAAATTCTGTTCGTAAAATTATTTCGATAACCATCCGGTTCACTTTTAGATTCAACACGCTCCAGGGATCGGCCATCAGGTCCGGAACGCAGCAGTACCGGAATCAACCGGGCCGAATCGAGGACTACACGCCCGGTCGGTCGTCCATTTCGGAGAAGGAATCCAAAGAGGTAAGATGGGTTACGGATCCAGTTGCAGCAAATGTATCCGGCAAATGCTAACCGTTTCTACTCAAGGGCAGCTGCAGCATCTAACTCGATGTCTTTAGCATAGTAAACTGATTCGCTGTAGTTTTTGTTTTCTATGGTAACAGAGCTGGTTTTCTGGATCACGAAGATATTCTCATATCTTGTAAATATCATTTCGAAAATTGCATGTTTAAAAGAATTTTTAGGAATTTGTCTAGCATTGCATTGGCACCTACGTGGAAATATACTTTACTTAAAGTATTTTACAGTTTTAATGACTGTCAATATGAGCCTATATAACAACGAGAAGTTTGAGTGCGGCATACTTTAGGGGATATGACACGATACATGGCCAGCCATTTTAACTCAGTTTTGAGTCGTTTTTCAGCACCCTCTCTGAATCCAATGAAACTTTGTGGGCGTATAGACTGTGTCTTTTCAAGCCACTTTGTATACTTTGTTTTTTTTTCAAAAAAAATCTAGACTACCGTTTGAAAAGGGCTTAAGTTTTTAATCGATTTTTTAGAAATTAACATAACTCAAAAAGTACAAGACGTACAAATAAGTGGTAAATGGGTGACTTATAGAAAATCGTTACGTTTTCTAACCACCAACCCACCCCCCCCCCCTTTCACACCCTTAATGCGTGACATAATTAATGGACCTTCGTTTATGTGATTTTTAGAAATACTGTTTATGTCAATGAAAACTCATACGTTTTTGTTTGGTAAAGGGTTTTATTTTATTTTTATTTTCTATATGTAGGTACATTTTCCTTTGAATCAGAAAATCTGTTAACAAAAATTTTTTTTTCTAAAATATGTTCAACGCAATGAAAGTTGTGTGTACAAGGTATTGTTTTTAAGTGGTTATATAACTCCTCAAGTTCTTCTGACATTTTTGCATACTGTTTAGCTGATATGAAGCAGAAATTCAGTGTTTTGATTGTTTTGATTGTGTTTCCATAATCTTGAGCTAGGTTTGCTCTCTTTGCCATTCGCCTGACAGTACCACACATTGCGTAATATTGATATACACAACTGAACTGCTATTGAGTCATGCAGGTCAATACTATTGAGTGGAAGTGAAAAACGAACCGATCGCTTCAAGGGTATGACTACTAATGATCTATCTTTCTATTCATTTATATTTAAGACTACTTAGATGGACAACAAACTTCAATCACGGGGTTGCTTGTGCCCATTCTAAGCTCCTCCTCGAGCAGCAATAGTTGAAGTCTCATCTAAGGTCCGAAAGTTTCCAGCTTCACCCTCGATCAACGGTTTAGTGCAAGGCATCAGCGATCATCCGATTCGAGTGGGGCCTTGACCGACGATCACTGCTCATGGCAAAGTCGCGTATGAAATTGATGGCATGATTGGTCCGTCCGGCTTTACCGCAACATACAGCAAAGTACCGACTAAGCTTTCGAAATCGTCCTTCCTTGGCATTGGTTCCTGCTCCTTTAGCTGTAGCTTCGGATAACCAGGGTTCATTGGGATCCGAGATGGGCTTGCGTCTGCTTGCTCCTACCTTGCAGCAATAATACAGATATACGAGGATTGATCCAGCGAAAATCGTCCATCCTGCCCTCATTGGATCCGAATTCAGAGATAGCTGTTAACGTCTTCTAAACAAGTCATGTTGAAGCACACTTTCAAAATAGCCTGAATCCTGTTGTGCTCCGCTTCGTCATGGCAAGCGATCTTCCTCATATGGTCCACGTACAATAGTATGAACGACTTCTGACCATTGTTAGTCCTCACAAATAGGCAAGGATCTGCATCCGATGGTATGTACCCCAGACTTCGTAAAATCTCGGTGATCCTATGGTTCCATACCCTGTTTGCTTTAGTCCGTATAGACTTGTCCGCAGTAGACACACGTCGCTCTTGGCACCGGTCTCGAAACCAATCGGCTGCTTCATGTAGATCGTCTCGGCAAGGTCCCCATACAAGTACGCCGACTTAACGTCAACATGCTTCATTAACAGCTTCCTCCTGGCGGCAATCGACAACATCGTGCGAAAGGTAGTTTGCTTCGCAACGGGGGACGAGGACTTCGTCCTAATCGGTTCCGTATCTTTGGGCGACCAGCCTGGCTTTGTATCGGGTGCCGTTACCTTTGCCGTTACCATCCAGCTTCCTCTTAAACACCAATTTGCAGCCTACGGGTTTGCGATCGTTGGGCAGACGAACAATTTTCCAAGTCGCATTCTCGTGCAAGGATTGGATTTCCTCCTCCGTAGCACGACTCCACGTGTCACGATCCGGGCACCTCATTGCTTCTTCGAACGACCGGGGCTCACAGTACTCCTGGACAGTCAACCTGATCATGTCGCCGTAATTCTGCGGCGGGATCCCCTTGGTCACGTGGCTGGATCGACGAACATTCGGTGTAGCACCAAACTCCTCCTGTCCCTCGGTCAGCAGTCAGGATTATGTTTGGTCTCACTCACCCATCAACTGTCCGCAACTCGTACAGTCCGCCTGACGTGGTTGTGTCTCCAATTACCTTGTCGTCCTTGAGGTTGCGGCACCCTTCCGCATCGCACACAAGCTTGACATCCTCGCCGAAATATCTCAAACTGTGTGACGTACATTTCATCCCAGAAGAGAACAGAGTGGCGTTCACCCTCTGGTGACTCCCAGATCAGCCTGCAGGGGCCAACTCATTCCGTGGTGGTCTTCTTGCCATTCGGAAGGTAGACGTCCTGCTTCACGGTCTCGTCCAAAGTACTAAAGCAGTTTGCGTCATCGCACATATAGAACGTCGCGCCGGAGTCCACGATCCACGCTTTACGCCCACTCACCTGAGGCAATACCATGAACGAAAAATCCGGCCTTGAACTATCCTCAGATTCCTCGTGAGCTGTCTTGGCCTTGGGATGGTAGCGGTTTCTGGTTACTCGATCTCGCCTCACCGGTGCGCTTTTCCATCAATTTCCGGCACTGCTTCTGTTTGTGCTTCATTTTCATCTGCTTCTCGCCATCAGCCTTCAGCATGGATTCGCTGCTTCTGCTGCTTCCCCGTTTGGACAAATAATCCTTTACCCTAGTAGCACAATTGTTGCTATTCGTTTGAGATAACATAAATATGACTTGTTAAGTCATAATCAAACTACTACAACTAATTATATTCGCAGTGAGCTACTTGGGTAGCTTGAATTTGATCTGCTCTCCAACGCCGTTGTAAGTGCGATTCTGGGAGGCTTCGTAGCACCATTGCCCCCTGCAGATTTCGGTCCAATACCTGGTCCGCCATCGACAGCCGCTCAAAAAATTCTTCCAGCTCGATCACGTGCCGCTCGATGTTCTCTCCATCAGTATACCGTTTGTCGCAGATCTGCTTCAGCAGCGAAACCTTCGAAGTAATTAACAATTAAAACCATATATGCTGTGATATATATCTAGTTGTGTTACCATTGTTTGTACCTTGTCCGTTCAGTTTTTTAAACAGGGATTTGATGCCTGCTTGTAAGAATAAGAATTGATTGCTTAGTACTATTTTTTATCTTTGGCAATTTAAGATTGCCATGATTTTTCTCTAATATTATTATTTATTATGTTAGAGATTTCTTCAAGAGTCTCAACGTTCGCCATTGTATGTAATTCAATGGTACTGTGCCAAGGTGGCTGATTCAAAATGTGATTTAAAGGGGTGTGGGACGCTTGGCATATGGATCTTTGGCATATGGCATATCTTTAGCCGAATGGACGAATGGCCGATTGGACGTTTGGCCGAAAATTGTCTATCAGCATATATGTATTGCTAAGAAAAGGAAATAAGGAAATGATAAACCAAAAAAATATTCTCGAACACATAAGGTATCATCAGGATGATATAAAATATTCTAGACTTATTACACTTGAAGTTTTTTAATATATGTGTGCATTTGCAGTAATTAGCATTCTGAATAAGTTCCAACTATATCGATTTGCTGAAAACCGAAATTTTTGTGTTCAAAAAGGCAAAAATTGATATTCGGCCATACACATGATAAGTATGAATATGTTTAAAAAAAAATATTACACTCCTGATTTAAGGTGGAAAAATATATTTTGTTAAAAAGCTAAACGGAATGGGTTATTATATTTTAATAATCTTGAAGAAATATGTAGTTCTTTTGAAATATACCTTCTTTTGATTATTTGCACATGGGCCTCTAATCATAGAGAACAGACGTTCATCTTCGGTCTGCTACTTGTGTAAAACTTTAAACCGATATTTCAAATGTATGTCGTTATGCTCCTGGTAGGTGGCGCTGCAGTTGTGCGAAAATTGTCATGGAAATGATTATCAATATAAAATCTAGCACATAACCTGAAAAGTTTTCTTTGTTTTTCCCTACACTTGCTTCTTACACCGGCTGCTCATATTAACTTTTACTCACGAATGTTCAAGAAAGTGTTTATGAACATCAATGTCTGGTCTCTGCTTTAATGACGATACATATTCCTATATCCGAAAGCAAACTTCTGAATAACCGCTTACTCTTTTGTGTGATTTTTCTTTCAAACATGAGTAGTTCTTTAAAGTTTTTCTGACCAATTAAATGTAGCGCTTATGAAACTTGCATTTCAATGTAAGAAATTTTGAAACGACTAGTAAATTTGACGAGGAACTAATATTTGATAATGTTAAGGTCTCATAAAATAGCATTTCTATTGTTTTACTTTTGAGACGTTTTTAAGAATCAAAAGATCAAAAACTCTTTGGCTCAAAAGCTTTGAATCCTAAAATTACTTTATAAAGCAGGAATATAGGTACACCAATAAGCTAGTGACTTCAATATTAGCTGTTATTTCCGACAGAAATTGAAATTTTTATAAATTTTGAACTTTGCAATCTGAACGACTTTATAAAGCCGATTACTGCTAACTTGAGATCTGATGTAAAATTAAGATATGGTTTGATTTCGACTATTTTTCTCCACATTTCGATTGTTTAACATATATAACATATGAATTTTAATCTCTAAGTTCACTGAAACAATGGATTGGGAAAAACAAAATCAGTCCTCCTTATACACCCTAAATTCAAATTATAATAATTATCTAAGCGCACAACTGGGTATCATCAGTTATAGTGCTTGTTTCCTAATAGTACAACAACTAGACCATATTGGCGCAGCATAAAGCATGGCCGGTCTAAAAATTTGATTGAATATTAGAAGTTTTTAATTCACACAAAGTTTTGATTTTCTATTCATGGTGAATATAAACATTTTATCTATTTATTACATTTGCCTTGAATGTTCTCAATGTGATCTTTGCCACTTAATTTTTGAACAAGTGTCAGTCCAAGATATTTTACTTAAGTTGACTAAGAAATTGGAACTCCGATCATAGTGACTATAGTATATGGCTATTACTTGGTTTCAAAAGTGCAGTTTTAGGCTTATGTGGGAATATTATTAGTTGATTTTTGGAAGCATCAGCTGAAATCTTTTATTTCTGAAATTAATCAGTAAAAATGTCCATACTTTTGTGTTGCCTCCGGGATATAACAAGACTTTTTCCTTTATGCCTTGTTCAGACTACAGAGTTACACAGATAAAAAAACGTTAATTTTCTGCGTTATCTAATGCACACAAAGTGAATGCTAGATTTGAAGGGAATAATGGGATATTTTCCATGTAAATTTAAGCCAGATAACGCCTGAGATCCAGCCTCTTGTATGAAGGATTGCCAACATTGTTGCATGGCACAGCAGAAAAGTTGCAAACAATTTTCATCGTTTGCGCTCTCCTTTAGCTTGGATCTAAACGAGGGGATATTTAACACGCTTGTTAAAATTAATTATTTTTTTTCTGTGTATAACATGTTATAATATAACATATAATATAACAAATAATTCCAACAAGAAGTTCGTCATCAAGATAGGCTTATAACATGTAATAACTCTGCAGTCTGAACAAGGCATTAGCGAAAATGCAAGATTTGTTACAGCCCTAAGATAAATCAGGGAGCGCTCGATATAACGGGGTATAACAAAAAATTTAGATATTTCTTTGAGGGCCATAACAAAAAACCTGGTTTATAGAAAAGAAAACGTCTCTTTACATTAAGAAAAATTAATGAACATTTGCATACGGTCCGTGATCAGGTAATCGTCGAATCTTTGTCCTGGTGTTTGAACAGGAGCGCTATACAACTTCTTTATCGATGTGGCGAATCCATCTTTCGATTCTGTTAATCAGTTGTGTACAGTCTTTGGCTCTCCAGTTGTTTTTGTACACCAGCGAACTCAAAGAAATCCGAGGAAATCTTCAATCTGGTGACACTGGGGCAAATTTGTTGGATTGTGTTTTTTTTTGGAACATACGAGATGTATCGGCTTTCCAAGAAGGTTTGTGTTTTTTTGCTTAATGCGACGACACTTTATCCGGACAAAACACGTAATGTACACCTGCATGATATGTTTGCAGAAATGGAATCAATATTTTCTTCATACATTGATTTGGGTACACTACTTGATTAATAATAGCCAAACCACAGGACTTGAACCATGGTTTGGAAATTTCTTTCTCAGATACGGCAATATAAAGCGCACCCTTCAGCTCAAACTTATGCATAAACTTCGATTTCTCAGATTCACTAAACGAATCCTAGGTTGTTAAAAGTACTATGGAGCCGGTCTCCGACTGCCTCTCCTAAGAGCTGTTCCTGAGGATGCTGGGATGCGATAGATGGTTGAAACTGGAACATTCTCGGTTTTAAAATGGTTCACAGTGAACATTTTCCCGTGATTTATGTTCGTTTGATAGAACTGTACAATCCACTCGCGTAATGCTTCTTGCTTCGACGACATTTTGAACACAACTGAACAAGTTGGAACAAAACAAAACTCTCGATCTGTGGGCAGTTGTTAAAGTTTCCTTGTACTTTTTAATCACTCGCGTTTACAGTATTTTTAGGATAATCCACTAGCTGACCCTAGTTGACGCAGATGGATTTTACAGGTAACTGTACACAATTATTTTGCTTTCCTCTTCCTGCATAATGAATATATTTGAACCATACAGAGAAAAATAATGAATTTTAACAGGAGCGTAAAATTTCACCTCGCTTAATTTCATGCCAAAGCAAGCGTAAACAAAGAAATTGTTTGCAATCTTTTATGCGCCATACAACAATGTTTGGAATCTTTCATACAACATACTAGATTCAGGCGTTATCTGCTTTAAGTTTACATGAAGTGTCCCATTAATTTCTGTCAAATCTAGCGTTTCCGTATCCGACCACTTGGAGCGCCGCTATCTCTATAATGAGAGGTCCCATTTCTAAATGATTCAGCCTTCAGTTTGTCACATTATAGTCAAAATGTATACAAAGTAACATTTTTGTGTTATTTGGGGAGCATGCTGGAAATTGCAAAAATCTCTACCAGACATAAAGCTTCCAAGCATTTCACTAGGGAGCTTATCTTGGATAAAACCAGCCTCCAAGATACTGAAAACGAACTAAACAAGGCAAACTATAGTACTTATATTTCAATCGGTAAACAACGACTACCACCAGCATCCATCGAAACTCTCGTTACAAGTATTTCCAATTAGAGTTTTCCAATTATCACCATCAACCATCGTACGACTGCGACCATAGCAAACATGCCGGGACTTAATTAATCCCGCCCCGATCAAAGCCTGCAACAAATTTTCCGCTATCTGCCATTGCAGCGCCACGCCGCCGCAGCTTATTACTTCGTTCTTGTTTGCTGGTTGAAATTTTCAAACGACTTCCCAGCCCAAACGATACCGACTTACACTCCGCAATAACGCATCCAACCGTAATTGGCATCAACCCACGCATCCAATACACTTGATCGGCAATAAATCAAACTTTTGCAAATAGACACATTTCCGCCGCAACTTTGAGCGCATAAATTGAAGCTCATATATTGAGCTTTTTGAAATTTTTCGCGCGTTACTCACATGCAGGAAATTATAATCACCTCTTAACCGCCCCCTGATGGAGGGGGTGGCAGTTGGAGTATCACATCAACCGACGACACCCTTTCCTCAATTCAGGGGTGGCTTGCCACCGTAAACTAGTAATTAATCTTCCCGGTAGGTACAACAACAACATCAACTACCGCTCCGGCAATGATTTCGTTGTTTTCTGGATACTTGAGTTGCTGATTTAGTACCCATCGTCGGGGCTCTTGTTCATATACACGAAGCTACTCGCACCCTCGCACCCTGCCCATGCGGAGCCGTAGAGGCAGGCACTTGCAATGGATCTCATAAATGTTTTGCAACATGCCACATGGCGATGATTTAAGGGTGTGTAATCAGAGATCCTGAAGTATTATGAGAGGAGGGGGCGGTCGGTGACGTTCTGGGAACAAAAAAGCCAAATCACACATGCTAGAGGATGAAGGATGATGAGGGTGGAGTGAGTTTACTACTTGGAATGTGGCGGAATAGTTGACGACGATGTGTACAGGATTTTGACATGATTTTGCGATGAGGCGTTAGTTTTAGGACAATCAATTTATCCGTTCTTCCGGACATTGTGATGCACGATTTGAGTTGAAATTATTGGATCCTTGAAAAAATATTACGGTGAGCATTATGCGGTTGAAGTTGATCGCCTGCAGTTCAACAATTTGACATTCTGCAGCTTTAGAACCAACTTTTTCTCAATCGAACGGACACCAAACATACATGACTACCTCTTTCTACTCTCCGAAACTTATAATTTGATTCATCCGGTCACTGGCAATTACGTTAAACTGACCCTCTACCCTACGATAATCACCAACCGTAAACACGCACGAACCAAAGGCGTTCCAACATCTGTTGTAGTCATCCGGGCACTTAGCGTCATGAATTATTTATTAGACTAATTGCAGGCGTTTATCGGGGAGACTTTTGCTCCCACTTGGCACATAAGCCAATCCATCATCCGATCCGAGCCGGTCTCGCCTCCACTCCGTACCACTCCGTTCCAGGAGAAAAGCAGGCCCTGAGGCATCTTCTCGTACTCGAACGAGGTCGATTCAAATCTGCCATCTAACCAAATTAATCACCTATCAAATTCACTGACACCCGCACAAACACACACACAAACGCACAGGCAAATCTTAATCACCAATGGCGAAATATTAATTATACCGGGAATAGCGCCTGTAGCTATGCACCGTTGCTCATCCATCACTGCTGCTGCTGCCCACTTCCGGTGCAATATTCATTTCTGATGTAATCTACCCTGAACTAATTGTCGAATTATCTTCTCTTTTCATCAACTGCAATGATTAAATTCTGTTCATCTCATGAAACAAAAAAAAACAATATATTGCGCAGCTCCCACGCTCACACCGAAAATCCGAGAAACGTGCCATCGACAAGTGGTGGGACGAAGTAAATGGACATCTTCAACGGGGTACGAAGTAAGTTTTCTTTGTCCGTTTACTTTCTTTTCCCCTTTCCTGTGTTTGCACTCCTCCTCCGTGTGTTCCCCCTCTCTGTAGTGCGGTTTTCTATTGTGTGTCCTTCTCTAAGTAGTTTGAGTAATGCGAACCCTCTCTCTCTCTCCCTCTCTTAACAGGGAACTTGTCTATCGTCGTTTGCGCTTGTTTCTTAACACCCTTTTGATTGAACTTTGCACTAATCTTCGGTGGGGATAATATTGACTTTGAAATCTAAAAAAATCTAGGTAACTAACATTTAAGAGTTCCGGGGTTGCGGGTTATATTACTATAAATGGTCATTTTCTGCTTGATTCCTAATAATAATGCTTTCGAAAACAAATCGAGAACGAACAAATCTTACTGATTTACTTCAACTGTAGCAATACTTCCAAATAATCAAATTCGTTAGAATATTATCTTTATGTAGACTACAGTCAATTTAAACTGTTTAAGAAAATATTTAACCACAGACAAACAGACGCAACACACATCACTAATTCAAAGGTTAATTGAGATATTTGTGAGTTAATTGTTCTTTTGCCTGCTACAATACAGGGTGAGTGGTAATTCCTGTCAGTGTTTTTTTTAAACTTGTGTAACTTTGGGTGGGCAAAGTTTTACAAATTTTGCAAGTGTGTTTTGAATTTTCATTCATATGAGACGCGTACAAATCATGGACGCGAAACGAAAAGGGACCTCGTGATAAAATTCATATCGGATATCTTCATCACTGTGACCTATTATTAGATCTATTGTGACCAGTGAATCAAAATTCGTGAATGCATGAATGATAAAGACATTGTCGTAACTTTTCAATGTTGAACAAAAAATAATGTATCTTTATCATTGTTGCATGCTCAACACAATAATGACAAATTGCATGGCAGTTGAATCAAGATATTAATGTTTCACAACATCTGATAGTTATTTTGGAAAGAGACAAGGCGTTGTTTGTATATTGCTTTGTATGCAACATAAATAAGTTCAATAATGTCACATGTTGCATCTACCGAAAATAGAATATGTTTAGTTTTATCCCTCTTTCTCTCTCAAAAATGTTGTCGAGTGATAGGGGATAGCTGCAAGGATGCCATATTCACAGACATGTCTGTAAATTTGCAGACTTTTCATTTTTATTGCAGACTTTTTTAACGATGCAGACATTCAGCAGACAATTTATTTATGTTGCATACTTTTACAGACATTTGAAATATTTTTTTAATTTCAAATAAAGGTATTTGAAGTTTGGATTTAAAACGTACGAAACAGAAGAAACAAAAGCGGTCGGCCACTTGGAGACACAATGGGCCCGGATATAAGCATTGTATAGGCCCTTTCCTAGGGTAACATGGAGTCCCTACTTATGGTAGTATCCAATCCCACGCGTGTTCAAACCCATGCGAAAAATTACTGTCAAAGCGTTGGTAATATTGGTCCTTTGCTATTAAGTCACAACGAAAATCAAGGTTCACAAGAATACAAATCATATATGAGAAACTTAAAGACTTCCTCGAAAAAAAAATTTCTCCAATGGTCAGGTAGAAACTTCTCAGAAGTATTGGGAGCAAGCAGTTCATGCAAGAAGAACCTTCAAAAATTCATTACCGAAGCTCAAGATCATAGTTACCAGAATTTCAATACAAAACTTTACCAAGAATCAGGAGAGGACTTATCAGAACTTCAGGAAGAAGGAGGGGAGAGGACTTCTCTGAAGTTTGGAATTTTTCAGAGGTTTTGGAGTTCTTCCCAGAAATTCAAGATTGAACTTCCCAGATGTTCAGAAAAAAAACTTCCCCAAATTTCAGACGGGAGCTAACCAAGAAGGGCAGTGCCTATAATTTCTCAAAAAATCTGGAATAAAAATCCTCAGGACGATGCGTCATAGAAGTTGAGGAAAGAACTTCTCTCAAGTTCAGGAAATAGCTTCCCAGAAGTTTCGGAAGAAACTTCTCGAAATGTTAGTTGGAACTTCCTAGAAGTGCTTGGCAGCTTTTCCAAAGCTCAGAGAACATTCTGCATTTCAGAATAAGGATTTCTCAAAATTCTTTAGGGAGAAAATAATGAAACTTTCCAGGAGCATTGGGGGTACTTCCTTCTAATTTGAGCATGAATTTCTCAAAAGTTCCGGATAAAACTTCCCTAAAGTTCTGTAGAAAACTTTACAAAAGTTATGAAGAGGACTTCTCAGAAGTCCAGGAAGAAACATCAAGAACAAATTGAAGGGAGTTTTCATAGAAATTTCCGAAACGGCTTTTCCAAAGTTTCAATAAAATGTTCCTCGCAGTTCAGGATGGGACCTAGGAAGTTTGGAAAGAATAAGCTCAGAAAAAACCTTCCCCAAATTTCCGGAAGAAACTTACCAGAGAGGGCATTACCTGTAGATTCAAGGAGGAATTTTGAGAAAAATTCAGTTTAGAACTCCTCGGATGTTCACACGAAGACTTCTCAGAAGTTCCGAAGAGACCAAAAGCTTAGTTGGAACTACCCAGAAGTGCAGCGAGCTTCCCTAAAGTTCCGAATCGAACATTCCAGCATTTTAGAATGAAAACTTCTCGAAGTTCAGGAAATCCCAGAAGTTCAGGTAGAAACTTTCCAGAAGTATAGGGAGTACTTTCTCGTAGTTCAAGCAGGAATTTATCAGAAATTCAGGAACAAGCTTTCCCGAAGTTCAAGAGAATACACTCCTGAAGTTCAGAAGTTCTCGGATGTTCAGAAAATAAGTTCTCAGAAGTTCAGGAAGAAACTCCTACCAAATTTAAGAAGTTTTTCCAAGAAATTTTGGAGAGTACTTTCCCAAAGTTTTGCAGAAATTTTCCTCGTAGTTCAGGATGGGAATTATTAGAAGTTTAGAAAGTAACTATGTTCAGGGAAAAACTTAACAAATGTTTCTGGAAGGCAAGGTCGGGTTCTTAAATGTGAATTTCGAAGAAAATAAGGAGTGACTGCCAAGAACTTATGAGGAATTTTAATTAATATTTTAATCACTGGGATAATCTTGGTCATTCTAAGTTTGCCTTGCAGCTAAAAAAGATACAGTTACAATTGGTTCAGCCAAATCGGGACCAAGAGCCAATCGAGAATCATCAGTTTTGTTCGACATATTCAATCATAACTTTTCAACTTCAAGAGGCATTCTTGGAGTTTATAACCAACAACCAATTTGAGAGGTGCATATCCATAATGTGCCAAAAAATATTCTGTGAGGATTGACTATCCAATAATGTCGGTTGACCTAAAAGAAGATGGTTAAATACAGTTAATATTTCAGCTCCTAATTTTTGAGCTCCAGAACTGTATGGCTGATAAAGAACATCCCAGAACATCTCATAATGTTTGCTGACCATCCAGAAGACTCAATAAACATGTTTGAAAACGTATCATAACTATGTGTAGCCGGAAAAGGTACAGTTACATTTAAAAATCCTATGTTCCGTACTCCAGGACAGGTTGGATGACTTAGAATATCCCAGATTATCTCATAATGTTGAACATAGTTGAACACATATCGTACATTTGCACATCTGAAAAAGCTACAGTTTCAATGGTTTCAATGGATCTTAATCTATGGATCCTATGGATCCTAATCTATGAACTAATGAACAGCCTGGTATGCCCCAGAACATCCCAGATTTCATCATAATGTTGGTGGACCTTCCAGAAGATCCATTGAATATGGTTGAATACATATCGTAAATTTCAATAGCCGTGAAACTACAGTTACTGTACTTAACTACAACTGTTAATCCCAATATCCGAGCTCGAGGACTGTTTGGATCACCTACAACATCCCAGATTATCTCATTATTTCTGCTGACCTTCTAGAAGACTCAATTAAAGTGGTTCAATACATATCGTACATTAGTATAGCTGAAAAAGCAACCGTTACAGTTGTAGATCCTAAGTTCTAAACTCCAGGACAGCTTGATTGACCTAGAACATCCCAAAGTATCTCATAGTGTCGGGTGACCTTTCAATAGATGCAATCAACTTTATTGATTACATATCGCTAATTTGGATAGTTAAAAAGCTACAGTTGCAATTGTAGATCCTAAGTTAAGTACTCAAGAACAGTTTGGATTACCTAGAACATCCCATTTTATTAAAAAATAACCGTTGATCATCCAAAAGATTCAGTTAACAAGGTTGAATGCATATCGTAACTTTGTATAGCCGAAAAAACTATAGTTACAACTGTAGATTCTAAGTTCTGTACTCCAGGACAGTTTGGACAACCTAGAACATTCCAGATTATCTCATTATATCTGATGATCTTCCATAAGACTAAATAAACATGGTAGAATAGATATCGTAACTTTGTGTAATAACTATAGTTACAACTGTAGATCCTCTGTACTGAACTTCTTTGTGTTCAGGATGTTCTGGATTGAAAACCAGGCGTTAAACGCACATATTTTTTATTTTGCCCTGATAAAATAGTCAATTTGCAACAAGTTTGCAGAAGATAGTGTTCGCTTTTGTTCTGTGTGTGATTGCATACAGGTATTTTTCTTCAGGTGGAAGTCTATCCACAACAAATTTTGTAATTATTCAGATCAGTAATTTGTTCGACAGCAACAACTGATTGTCGCTATTTTTCATGTTGCTGATAAAGCAGTGTTGCTATCGGTAGTGTGTTGCAATAATGATGAAACATTATTTTGTCGCTGTTACAGGAAAACAAGATCGTTGCAACATGTGTGCGAATCACAACATTTTCTTACAGCAACTTGTCTCTTCCCCATCATCGATGCAACATTTTGTTGTTTTCTTCGTGTTTTGTTGCAATAAATTCAAGCTACAACATATCATTGTTGCATAGTGAGAGAATAACGGGTGTATCACTCGTCAAGGTTATCTTATATTTAAACACAAAGACACACTAATTGTGACATTTCCCCTTTTTTTTGCTTTCGGTATCGTCAGCATGACGCATCAATAAGGTTTGTTCGCGACAAAATCTGGCCATCCCTAAATACGTATATCTCTGGAAATACTTCATCAACGCGAGAAATGTTTCGCAGCTGATGAACGGTCTGTTCATTGTGTAAAGTCAATTTTTGGTGATACTACAAGCTTTTAGATCGAAGATGGCGTCGAAAGAAGTGTAAGTGCGAAAAGCAATTGTGTGCGGTCGCAATGAAAATCCGGATCGGTTCAGTAAGAAAACTTGCAAAAAAGCTTGGTTTTCCTGCAAGCACTGTCCACATCGTTCTTAAATCTTTCAATACACGTTTGACAACAGCCAGGAAGGCTGAAAGCCAAACAACAACAGATCTCAGAAACCACCAGAAGGACGGGAACGTGAAGCAAATATTCAAGAAGAGACCAGATCTTTCGGTACTTACTGTAGCTAGAAAAATAAAAATGTCCCCAACTTTCATGCATTCTTCCAAGCGCGAATATTTGACGAAGTTTTCCTGCGTGACAATGGACGATGAGATTAATGTGCTGGAAGACTTTAATCAGCTTCCCGGAATGCCTTATTATAAGGCCTGTATCCGCAATAATCCGGACACCTCAAAACATAAATAAAACATAAATTTCGCGTTATATTTCCGTCGTATTTGTTTATTTCAGATTCATGGGATGTGTTTTAACAACTCGTGAACTTAGCTATTCGGTATTTGCATAACATTTTCAAACTCCGCGCTTAACTCCGTCCATTAGGGTTTGTACAGACTCTTCAGAAATCGTAGAAGCCGTCTTTGTCCAAATTTGCTGGAAGTGTTTGATGTCTTTGATTACTTGCTTCTTTCCAGAAAGCTTCCGCTTCATCTGAGCCCAATATCTCTCGATTGGTCGTAGCTCTGGGCAATTTGGCGGGTTTGAGGTTTTTGGTACAATGTTCACTTGATTTGCTTGGTACCACTCCATCATCACAGTTTTAGCATAGTGGCATGATGCCAAATCGGGCCAGAACAAATGTTTTTCTTTGTGACTTTTGATGCAGGGTAGCAATCGCTTCTACAGACACTCTTTCTGATAGATCTCCTTGTTGATTGTGCCTGTAGTGACGAAAGGTTTACTCTTTTTGCCACACGTGCAAATTGCTTGCCACGCAAGGTATTTTTTGGGAAACTTCGATGCCTTCTTCGTTCTGAAATGCTCAGCTGTAGCATTTCTGGCCATAGCAGAATATAACAACGCATGAAAACTTCGTCAAATATTCGCAGTACAAACGTCGAGCCCGTGATTTTGCTGCCTGTTTGTCGTTGCGATTTGGAACTGTTTTTACTATATACGACTTAAGTCCCAAACGTTGTTTTGATTTTTAGACAAAACCAGGCGGCATCGCTATTTAACGAGCCACCGTTCGAATGGACAGATTTGGGTTTTTCCTTAATATCCTTCCTTTTTGTACGCCCGTACAAAATTTGCTCGCGCACTTGTTTTTCTTTCGTCGCCATCTTGAATACTAAACATGAAATGTAAACATCAATCGTAGTCTTTTTCATCATAGACTCTCAGCTATACCACAGTGAAATTTTTCATTCCTACGTGCAATATTTCAAAAGTAACAATGATTTGAAGGTGTCCGGATTAATGTGGATACAGATTTTACTGCCATGCAACGGAACGGCATAGTGCAATATTTCAGGACGAAGAAAAACGCCAAGTTTCCCAAACAAATATATGGTTTGGCAGGCAATATGCAGTTTTGGTCGAGCAAGCTAAAGCTTCGGAACAGTAAACAAGGAAATATGCTGTGAAAAATGTCTAAATATGCGATTGTTACCATTCCTATGCAGTCATGACGCTCTCGTGCTATTCTGACCTGGCTTGGCATCTAGTCACTACGCCAAAAATGTTTTGGAATGGTAAAAAGCGAATGGAGTCCATGTTATATCGAAAGAGGCGAATCCACCTAACTGTCCGGAGTTGCGACCTATCGAGCGGTATTGGGCTCTCGTGAAGAGAGAACTCTCTCAACATAAACAAAGTGAATAAAAAATGCATCTTGGATTAAACTAACAGCAAACTTGTTTTATTCCAAATTTAATCTGTCCAGATTTTGTCGCGAACAAGCCTTGTTGCTCGAAGTGATCGCCAATGTTTGACTCAAAGCGTTGGCCAAGGGCGGTATAACACACCGAATAAAGTGCACTACCGTACTGTGGTTTGTTCTCCAGATCTCAGAGGGGTCTAGTAGCCCTTTGCGGAAAAACTTAAATCTTTTGTTGGAGGTTGCTGGGAAGTGACATAACAAGTGTTCCAAGTCTTCTTTATCCACGTAAAGAAATTGACATGATCTTGAAATTTTCCTATCAGCTTCAAGTGATATCGGCTCGGACAGTGGCCAGTTATAAGGCCTGTTTCTAAGGTTAGATCTTTTTAAGTGAGATCAAGTAGTTAGCGTGTCAATGAAATATTTGGAATAATGAAACGCTTTGATTGCCTAGCTATGAAAGTTTTATTCCAGTTCACCTCAACTTTCAAGCATTCCCAGTCTTGCATCTCTATTCTAAGTGAAGAAGTAGATAAACCTAAAAATTTAACTGAGCGTACCACCCTCTCCCAGCAGCCACCCATGTGGAGTGCTGCTGGAATATTGAATCTCCATTCTCGGATGCTAGGAAGTGGTCCATTTTACTCGATTTCCCCTCATACTTGAAAAAAAAAGTTTTGAAGATCGGCGTTGGTAATATAGCTCTCACTTGCACTGTACTTCCATAAAAATGTCCGAGAGATCGAATGGTGATGGTTTCGTTTAGAGTTGACTTCTGTAAATTGTCCATTTTACCCGATTTCATCTCACAATTTAATAACCTCATATGCCATGTTGTTTTGAAGATCGGCGCTGGAAATATTGCTCTCACTTGCCTATGTAAAAACGCCCGGAAAATCGAATGGTGATGATTTCGTTTAGGGCTGACCTCTTAAATTTTTTCATTTTACCCGCTTTCCCCGCATACTGGAAAAACTCATATACCAAATCTAGGATGCGTTTAAGGTGAGCGTGAATCGACCAAAAATTTGGGAACATGGCGCGACGTCTCTTTACAGATCCGAACAAGTTCGCCGAAATTCTCGATGTTTCGAAACAACTGGCCAGTCATGTAAGGTTGATTAGCTGCTTAGCCGTTTCTTCAAAGCGGCTCGATGATCAAAAGGTCAAGCAGTTGTACCACAAAATGGAAGATCTCATCATGACATAATTCAACTATGTGAAACGACTCCCTCCATCTGTACACAAGTATAAACATCTTCCAGATCTCATCAGCAAACTGGTAAACCATCATTTTTAAGAATATTATTAAAAATATTATTAAATTATTAAGAATATACCTGTGAATAATGTTATCTTCAGTCCTTAAAACATAATTTTGGAACTATGACAGATATATGAAATTGATTTGGAATGCTTTCATAGCATGAGGGGAATTCGGATAAAATGGGCAATTTACTGAGGTCAAGCCTAAACGAAACCATCACCATTCGATTTTTCGGACATTTTTACATAAATACAGTGCAAGTGAGAGCAATATTACTGACGCCAATCTTCCGAATCACATGGTATATGAGTTTATACACGTGTAGGATAAAATCGGGTAAAATGGACCACTTCCTGGCATCCGATCGAAGTAAAATTTGTTCCATACAGTGTTTCAGCTTTTTCTGCAAATTACACTGCATTTGGGTTCAATATAGTAGAACCAAGTTTAGTTGTTGAATAATAATTCCAGTTTGCATCTAAAATGAAGGGTTCTCCCTCTGGCTACTCAGATTCTGAAAACCTGCTCCGTCTTCAGAGGTGCCTGAAAGAAGGTGCCAAAGAAGCAGTTAGTAGTTTTCTGCTCCATCCCTCCACGGTGGCGCAAGTGTTTTTGACATTACAGCTCCTATAAGGCAGACCAGAGCAGATTGTACAGAGTCTGCCATATAGGAGTTGTAATGTCAAAAACACTTGCGCCACCGTGGAGGGATGGAGCAGAAAACTACTAACTGCTTTTTTGGCACCTCCTTTTAGGCACCTCTGAAGACGAAGCACGTTTTCCAAATCTGAGTAGCAACAAGCTTGTGTTGAGTGGTTGTAACTACTGATAAACAGTGGTCAATCAATAGGATCATCCGCAAAACTCTCAATTAACCACTTGTCTAGCCGCCAACTATTGGGAAGTTGGCGCAAATTAGAGCGGAATAACGACGTTGTCCAACGCCGGACATTGTATTTTATTAGACCTAGCAGAAGATTTCCTAACAGAACTGCAGCATTCTGTGCAGAAATCAGAGCGTCCACCCTCAGGAGTGTTGATTTCCGATTCGTTGGAGCTCCGGTTCCAAAAACGGACATCTTCCCGATGCGGCTGAGTACCGCCTAGCAAAGCATCACTTACCGGGTTTCCACTGGAATGAGTCGGAAGGTTACCAAAATCAGGGACCACATGTTCACGATGATTCGCTAAATTTAACTTCGTTGCAGTGGGAAAACCCGTCGAGGGCCTACAACATCAACGAGTTACAGCGGAGGTGGAATCTGATTTCGATTCCGTCCATCAAACGCTCCAATAGCGCTTCCGAATCTTCATCTGCTGTTTCCCCGATCGTAATACTTCCCGTGGTACGTGGGGCGGAAACAAGCTCAAAGCTTTTATCATTCGGATCGGTGCTGGTGAGACCAAACCGATAACAGCATTGTGCGATGGATATTCATCAATGGATATCCATAGGATATCAGAACCTTAAAAAAAACAGCAGGCACCCTAAAGGACCGATTCACAGAAAGCTTCTTGGAAAATACGGTCACGGAACTTGTATGATGTTCTCCTCCAAAAGCCGAACCGGTGCATATTGATGACAACGAAACGTACGTCGAATTGGATACCAGTACACTTCCGGGGTCGCAATTCAACAATGAGTAGAGGACAGATGTGCCTGATGATGTGCAATACATCCGAACCGGAAAATTTGAGAAACAGCTTTTTGAATGGCACGCCATTTGCTCCTGTGGCTTGAAGAGTTCTGCATATTTCACAACGGGCAAAATCAACGCTGAAAATGACAGAAAAAAATGCATCATTAAACGGCTTTTACTCATCTATCGAAAGCATACGCATCCTTCATTGTTTTGGCCGGATCTGGTAGTTGTGCAATACATTTCTGCTACGTTTCAGATGCTGAAGAAGGAAACTGCCACAATCCCCCAAACTGCCCTGAACTGCGTCCTATCGAAAGATACTGGGCAATAATTAAGCGGCATGTTAAGAAAAATGGAAGAGAAGCACGCTCTGTTGACTGTTTCAAGAAAATTTGGTCTGCAGCACAACGAAAAGCTACGGAGAAAGTTGTGCAGAATCTAATGGGAGGGATCAAAAGAAAAGTCCGAGCGTTCTTCAGAAATGAGAAGAAAATATGTTTAATTTCATTTATTGAAAGCAAACTTATGAATTTGTTCGAAAATAAATATTTTCCTTTGAGAATCAGGTGTCCACTATTTATAATGAGCAGTCGTTTGAAGGTATTTCTGAGCGAAGTACCTATCTCAAACAATTGGTTTGGGATAAATTTACCCACGCAACCAACAAACTCCAAGACAATACACAATTCTGAAACGTTTTGGGGTTCTCGAAAGTGGTAAATGGCGGTCAATCTGATTTTCTTTGGACGCACACCGCTACATGGCTCGATAATTGAAGTTCTACATTGAAACAAACATATAAATTGATCAAAACAAATACATTTGATTTCAAATTCATTCAACTTCACTTGAAAACAAATCACTTTTTGAAAACTCACTGGTCAAGTTTAACTTGTTTGCCCTTGAGTTTAACCACTCACCGCAGACGATCGAGGAACACATCGTACGAGGCCTGCAGGTGCTCTTGTGGCATTTTATTCCTGGCTGCCCCCCGATGTAGCTTCAGAACTTCCACACCTTCTTGTTTTTTAGAACAGAGTTTGGCCTGCAACATACTCCGACGGCGAAGTCCAAAGGGTTCAAGTCCAGCGAACTCGCCGGCCACTCAGAGCTCGAAATAATCCCTGAAAAATGCTCCTCAAATGCTCTCCCTGTTGGAAAACTCAATCCCTAGAACCAAAATGGCGAGGTGCCCAAGATTCAACGACATTCTGTAGAACTGATTCCCGATATGTATTTTGGTTGATCTTCCCTCCTTCAGGGACAAAAACCAGCGGAGCTGATTTTTGTCGCCTGGTGGCCGTCTGCACGTTGATATGGATTCGTAGTCTTTTTGGCAACCAAACTGTGGCTTTCTGCTGATTCACGAACTGCTGTATGGTGAAGATTTTCTCGTCGGTAAACACGATATTCTCAAACTTTCTTTAAGCGGACCGTTCTTGTTTCTGGCTCACCGAAAGGTCTTGAACCTTCTGGATCTTGTAGGACTTGGTCTAAAGTTTATATTTCAGGATCCGACAGAGAATTCAATCCGATACGATGATATGCTCCGGCAATTCTCTTTAGGCGGCTCTTGAGAGTGTGTATCTGTTTTTGATACAGATTATCTGTAAAGGACATATTTTGTACTTATTGTTTGGTCTTGATTCATCTAAAATTTTCACCTTATGGTAGCCATCCTGTAAATCGATTTTTTAGAACCGAACCACTCCTTTGACGCAGATCAATGCAAAGACGCATCTCGCCAGAATCTTCGGTAGCTGGAACCATTGGTGAAACCCACCGTGAAGGTCCATTGACGCGCTCGATAATATCTTGTCTTAAAAGGAAAAGCAGTTTTGTTTCAATATTCTCTTCCATAGCAATTGGTGGACACTTGTAGGTTTGCTGAATCGGCTGAATGGTAGTGTCATTCGGAATCTCAACACTTACTCCTCGAATTTTCGGGAAAGGCTGAACAGTTGTCGGATGAACCACATTCACATCCAATCCGATCCTTAGATGTAAATCTTCGACGGCATAGAATCTCGTGTTAGTCTGATTATCACCAGCGTCGATTTCTGTACAGAACATACCAATCATTTTCATTGCCTGGTCGAAAGCGTAAACCATGAGAGCTCGCATCAGGTACAGAATCTGTTGTCATATTGAATATCTATGAAACCCACCTTAATGATGAAAACAATTCTTCCCATTGCGTAAACACTGCAATCCTCCATTTTCTGTTTATCGATTTCCTTAGCACGAACCCGTTTTGGATGTGATCCAATTGCCGGTGATTGTGACGCTTCTGTGTATTCCGGGAAAATACCGTTCCGCCCAATGGTCGAGTCTTCCACAGTTTGCAGGTTTCGTTTGTTTTGCAGGACAGTCATCACTACCATCAACATGACCTCTGCAACCGCAACTGTAGCAAATGGAACGATCAATTTGTCGATCGAATGCTGCGCATCTCGTGAAACGTGGTTGAAAACCGTCCGAATGTGTGATACGAGGTTTCCAATTTCAATTCCGATCTGATACCTCGTATATCTCGGTACTTTCCTGACTGAACACAGTGCGGACTTTTTCGGCAGATCCGGCTAAGTTTGTTCCTAAAGTCATAATATTCTCGAGAATTCTGTCCTTCAGAAGTAGCTTAATGCGCAAATTTTCAGATGAGCAACCCTGCACAATTCGATCTACAATAAACTCATCTACTAATGTTGCGTCATAACTGCATTACAGAATCCGCAAACCGATCACCATGAGCTTGCCTAATTTGATGAAACAAATGTCGCAAAAACCAAAGATCTTGTAGCCCAGGCCCATCTAAATAAACCAGCTGTGCTCACTTCTCAGATTGTGTCTCTGTGCTATGACAAACGATTCCAAATCCAGTTTCTATGTTTGCCATTCGCATGGTAATTTGTTTAGTTCGATTATCACATCAAACGGCCTGATGCGGTTGAAGAATCCATCCTGAATAAAGAAATTACATTTTCCGTTGTTTTTTTGTATGTTTTATTATATGTATTATACATAGATTTTTAAATAAGAGGGCAAGGTTTGGCGAGAGTGGTAATAATTACCTGGACAAGACTCCGTTGACAACAGGCTTCATTGCACTTCAGGGATTTAGATTCCCTCGATTATCTCGGCAACGAGAACTATATGGTTATAAAGACACTTTTAGTCGAAAGTGTCGAGGCCTCTGGTCTGTGAGAAAGTGAACAAGTCGCCCAATTAAAGAATGCCAGTAGAAACTTCGTCATTTCCTTAACTTCCTGTACAGGCCTACTGCGTTTTTGTTGCGTGTTTTTTCACGGATTCAGGGTCGAAAGGAGCAAATCGTTTCATCTATGGAAGCATGTGCCAGTTTATTCTCGTTGTAAAATGCGTTGTAAAAACATGAATCATTCGCTCTAAACGGGCTACGACGTTCGACGTTTGTGTCATTCTCAATATAATTTTGACTGGTAAAATAACTATAAACATCACATAACGGAACCTAGTTCATGTGTAGGTCCGTCATATCCGTCAAATTATGACAGCAAAACAACCAGAACTCTGCATGTAAACATAATTAGGGAATAGTATCCAAATTTGCCATAAATCCTGGCAAACATTTCTAGGGTTTTTTTTCATAAGGGCGAATCTGCGCTTGAGAGACTCTCTTTGATTACTTTCTCTTTCATTCATAATCCATTCAGCGTTACGTTTTTCATTCAACTATTTGTAGAGTATGGTAGCCAGCACTGTTGTGTTTCTATCTGTACTAAAGAATCCATCAAAAGATTTATAATGGCGCTGTAATAAATGAAAGAGAGCGAGAGAGGAGAGAGCCTCTCATTGTTAGATTCGCCCTTTTGAAAAAAAATCCTAGATTTATTCCAAAGTAAGAAAGAATAGCATAGAAAACAGAATTCTGTACATCTCATTCACTTTAGTAGTAAGCGATCGTGTATTTGTCTGATTGATTTCCGGAGATGAGACTCAGTTCAATGGATAAATTTTACTTTCAGTATTCCCTTCTTAAAAGCAATGTATCCAACCCCTCTATTCATTTAACTGTGTGTATGTGTGTTTGTGTAATCGGTGGCCGGAAACAAGCCAAAGGAAACTAATCTGTACTTTCTCCATATCTCTTTCATGCTTTCGCTTCACTTGATCACCCTCTATCTTACTACCTCTCTCTCTCTTTCTCACTACGCATCGCATCGATAACAATTTCTGTGTGATTTCCAACAACATTTTCACCATCACCGAACAACAAATTCCGCAACATCAACAACTCGGCATGTGACAAATGTTCAATTATTACCGAAAAAAAAAATCATACAAACTACACCATTGTTCACGGTATGTTAGTGGCTAGACGAACATTACTCCCCTGTGCCTGCTGTTCTGCGGCCTTGACTGTCGAGAAATTTAAAGTTGTTAAATCACCACAGGGTATTATCGATGCGATGCGTAGTGAAGAGGTAGTAAGATAGAGATGATCAAGTGGTAAAGCATGAAGAATTATGGAAAGTACAGATTAGTTTCCTTTAATAACAATATATTCAACACATCTACCTGATTAAATGATACATTTAATTCGTACTTTAGAAGGATATGAAAACAAAGGTATCGATGAGCAATTAAATACGATCGCTACTACAGAAATTGAATGAATGTACAGAACCACAACTCTTTATTCTTTCTTACTTTGGAATAAATCTAGGATTTTTTTCCAGGGCAGATCTGGCTTATTGGGAGGCTCTCTCCTCTTCTCCTTCTCTTTCATTTGTGCAGCGTGAATAACGAGCGAATAAGTAACATTTCTTTCTACAGATAGTTAGTGAAAGCAGCATGACCTGAATGAAGTAATCAGGAGTCTCTCAAGCGCAGACCCATATGAAAAGGCCCTAGAAAATATTTTGCCGAGACTATGGCAGGGCCCAATTACTATACAAAATATGTTTTTTGTGCAGGAGTTCTGATTTGTTTACTTTATCATGGTGACAATGTGGATACATGAACCAGGTTCCATTCCATGTGATGTTTAGTTGACTCTGTGGAAATGACACAAACGAGCGTCGTAACCGTTGGCTGATATTCCTGTTTTACAACGCATTTGGCAATAAACGGCACATCTTTCAGATGAAAACGACCTTCTCGTATCAAAATGAAAACACGCAGCAAAGCAAACTGAAGTTAAGTGAAGTTACTGGCATTCTTGGGCATTTCACTTCTCACAGACCAGTGACACTCGAGCTAGTATCAGCTATAACCATATGGTCGTTGCCCCGAAGACCTATCGAGATGCGAGAATGGCTTGTTATCAACAGGCTGTCAGATGATGTCCTCTCATAAAACACTACCCTCTTATTAAAATCTATGTATAATACATATAATGCATGCAAAAAACGGCAATATTTTCTTATTCAGATGGATATCAATATATCAATTCGTTTAATCATAATCAAAACAGTGTTCAATAAGTTCAGGCTGAAGTTTTCGTCGTGCGTGGAGCAGCCATCCATATTCTGCATTGTGGTAACAGCTTCATTCATGCCTTCTGTGCGCAGTATTGACTGTTCTGTTAGTTGTTGTTCGTTTGTTACGCTATGGCGTATCGAGACTTCATCAGTGGCCTCGTTTTGGCGGTAACGGCCCGGCATTACCGACGCCACTGGTAAAACTGGCTCTACACATACCGGGAGACGTCGACCAATGACCGTGCGGCGTCCCGGTCGTACGATCATCAGGCGAAACAGTCAACCGGTCGGAAAACTGCGAACATCAACGTTTCCGGTAGTACTCTTTCACCAGAGACGCCCAGTTTCAGCCTTTTAAAAAACGTAAGATCCCGTAACTGGTGCATCATCTCTCGGCACGCTGATCAAGTTCTGTTAATGCCTGGCAGCGCGCAATGTACTGACGTGATGACGCCATCGCGTTCTGATCAATATAGGCATCCTCATTTGGATAGCGACGACAGGCGTCAAATCCAGCATGACGTGCAGAAGCTGATTTCAGCGCGTCAAAGCTACCGGTTCACGTATTATTGATTGCTTATCGATGGTGCTGTTACGCTTTGATCTGTTTATTTGATCTGTGAAAGTAATTGTCGCAATCTTTCGAACAATTCTCCGTCTGGTTAAATGCCATACCGTCCATGCGTGCCGCCGCATTTTGACCAGCGTTTGAAATGATTGAAGTCATTCAAGTAATAAACGTTGCTATAGTAACTCCATCCGTCAAAGATAAAAAGGCATGTTTTCATTATAACCATTGAAGTCTCATCAACACCGTGTGACTCTTACCGCTGCAATGTATATTTAGTTACAGATCGTTAATAAACTGGTGCTAATCTGAAGCAAATAATGTTGTTAGTCGAACCCGCAGAATAAGTCTGCAGTTTGTTACCGTCGAACCAGGCTGACTCATGATCATTTCAATCCCCAGATGTTGTAAATCTGATATGAGTATATCCAAAATTGATAATAAGATTTAGCCAGATCTGCCGAAAAAATCGCACTGTATATTCGATCCAGCTACGGAGTATCGGATCGAAGTGCCGTAATGCACATTCGGGCGTTTCAACCGCGACTGCGAAGATGCGCAGCATTCGATGACAATTATTCATTCCATTGCTTCGGTGCAGTTACCGGGTCATGTTGATGGTAGTGATGAACTGTCCTGCAAAACAAACGAACACGGAAACTGTGGAAGACTCGACCATTGGGCAGATATTTCAGATTACACAGAAGCATCACAATCACCGGCAGTAGATCACATCAAAACGGGATTTCATTAACAGAAATCGATAAACGAAAATGGAAGGGTAATGTTGCAATGGCAGAGTATTTTCACTGTTTGTAGATACTGTACCTGATACTGTCATGATTTACGCTCGTCAAAATTGTATTCTGTACGAAAATCGACATGACAATGTCAGGAGTAACACGTTCTGCATCAATTTTATCTGAATCGATTGAATGTGATATGGTTCATCCGATATATTTTCAAGTGCAATGTTGAATTCGAATATTTACTGCCATTCAGCTCAGTCGTAAACCTAATCGCAATTGCTATGGAAAAGAACGACTGCTCTTTGGCTGGGAGCTATTATCGGCTTATATCAATGAGTTTCACCAGTATTCGCCTGAAGATTCTGGCGAGATGCGTCTTTTACGCATTGATGCGTCATGATTCTAAAATCGTTAACTACCACTGGAATAATAAGTGAAAATCCTTTAGTATCTGTATCAAAACAGTACCTCTCAAGTAAAATTGACGTAACATCAATCTTATCAGATAAATTCTTCAGGAACTTTAGTAATCAAAAATGAAACATATAAAGATTTTGAAAATCGTGTTGCAGTAATAATACAATGGTTCGTGATCATAATACAATTGTGCAAAGAAGACTGCGATCCATATCGCTGCGAACGGCATAAGGCAAAATCCTTCAGTTTAATAATCCCTGAAGAGGTCAGCAAATATATCAAGTCAGATTCTACAGAATGTCGTTGGTCTTCTCATTTGTCAAAGATAATTCTCAATGAAAA